>PVKS010008157.1:0-69647 GCA_004027875.1 Aplodontia rufa
TACATTTTGTTATTGTTATAATTATTACCTACTCGTAATAATGACAGCCACCATTTACCGAGCCTTCGTCACGCCAGCCACTGGAGTAGAAGGACAGTTTCACCTTCGTGTCACCTCATCAGGCGAGGACAGTCATCCTCACTGTGCAAGTGTGAACACCGATGCTGGGCAGGGTGAGTTCACGCCTGCCCAGGGCTCCACAG
Organism: Aplodontia rufa; assembly: GCA_004027875.1. Classification (NCBI taxonomy): domain Eukaryota; kingdom Metazoa; phylum Chordata; class Mammalia; order Rodentia; family Aplodontiidae; genus Aplodontia; species Aplodontia rufa. Next base: position 204 of record PVKS010008157.1, read on the forward strand.
CTGGGAAAGATTACCCAGGATTTGGACTCCAGACCAGATACTGTGATTCATGAGCTCACACTGCCTTTAAGAACCAAGGTGACCTCTTGCAGGTATGTGACTTGAGGATCCGGAATTCTTCAGCTCATGCTGTAGCCGCTAAAGGTCTGGGTTTTCAGACACCTCTTCAGTACTTGGGTCAAACATTACTTACCCAGGTGGGACAAGCATGTCACCCAGGCTCATTTCATCTGCCACCAACCACTTCTTTCCTCCCTTGGCCATAGGTGGGGGTGCAGAGCAAGGAGGCAGGGGTAAGAGGATGCCTGACTCAATCCAGAGGCCAGTTTCTGACACCGGTTCTGTAGGTCACTGATAAGGTTATTTTATCTTATCAGTAAATGCCTGGAACTGTATTTGGGACAGTTTATATTAAATATCCTATTAGACATATATTCTGGAGTAACTCTTTAGATCTTGACTTCAGAAATCTGGAATAGTAATTGGTTACTCAATTAGTGAATTTGTTTTGGGGAATTTTAAGTAGAACCACCAAAAATAATCTGCCACGGCAAGTTTAGAACATCATCAGTAATGCTCAAAATACGGCATTTTTATTTATTTACACTTCACAATGTATCACATAGGATTTCCAACATCTTATGATATATAGGATGCAGTATTCTTTTTAAACAGAAAGTTAAGGAGCTGGGCATAGTGGAGCATGTCTGTAATCCCAGCAACTTGGGAGGCTGAGACAGGAGGATCATAGTCCAAAGCCAGCCTCAGCAAATTAACGAGGCCCTAAGTAACTTAGTGAGACCCTGTCCCAAAGTAAAAAGGGCTGGGGATGTGACTTAGGGGGTAAGTGACCCCAGGTTCAATCCCTGGAACAAAAACAAAACAAAACAAAAAAGAGTTAAGGAAACTGGGACAAAGGGTACCTGAGGGTGGACGGCCAACACGAGCCGGGACAAGGTTAGTCCAGAACGCGTTCTGTACGGTGTGAGTCATTCATTACATCTCCTTTTAAAAATAAGCCCACAGAGCCAATTTCCTAAAACTGTGGCTTCCTGATCAGGAATCACCATCTCGTTTTCAGCTCTGGAACTTCTTGTCCTTTTTTATCCTGTGTTCTCTCTGCTCTGCGATGGGACATGTTCCCCTTGATTCTCTCTCATCGCTTTGTTTTCTAACAGGCAACCTTCCCTGACATCTGAGACAATGAAAAATCACTGGAGCTTTTTTAAACAAATGATCAAGAGGAGCATCTGAGGTTCCGTTCCCCAGCGAGTTGGAACCTTCTATGTGGGCAAGCTCATGTTTCCAATTCGGGCCGCGCAGCGATCACCGCGTTCTCATATCTACTTCATGTCAGTGCTGAGCTCTGTGATATCTTTAGTAGCTCACTGTGCACCCGGCAGCAAGGAGGGCTGAGCTGTCCTCCTGGAAAACAGCTCACCTGCGATATGTTTGTGAAGCTAGAACTTGGCAGTGGTATCAAGACCTTTCTTGTAGAAACTGCTACCACCACTGTGCTCAGCGAACAAATCTGAAAGGAAGAATTAAACTTTCCCACTGGTCCCCCATTTCCTACAAAAGTCATGTCGAGACCTTTCCTAAAACCATGACTTTCGAAGTGAAAACATTCCTAGCATTCTTTCCATCACCATCTCGAATATGAGTTGAATATGATAAAACATGAATTGTGAATGGAAGCTGCCCCTAGGTGGCGCTGCAACGTGTTTTGGATAAAACCTGCTGTGCATTATTTTCACTGTGTGCCAGGATAAGAATGAAAAGAAAGAACCACATATACCAGGCAGAATTGTGTGGCAAGGCGGCAGGTGCTTATATTCAAAAGTCAGTTTGTGCTGAACCTTTTATTTTGCTTTGTGACTTTTTAAAATACTTTTTATTTTTTAAAGCAGTGTCAGGTTTACAGGAAATGACGTGGAGTACAGATTTGCTATAGACCACCCTCTTCTTGCATACCATTTCCGCTCTTATCAACATACTGCACTGATGGGGTGCATCGGCTGCAATTGGTGAACTGGGCTTAGTGCACTATTATCACTGGATAGTGTGCATTATGATTCTCTCTTCTATTGCACATTTCTATGGGTTTCAATAAGTGCATACGTCTTGTACCCACCATGCAGAGTGTCATACAGAATAGTTTCACACCATGAAAGTCCCTGCGCTCTGCCCATTCATCTCAATTTCCCTTCCCCGTCTCCTAACCCCACCAGCCACTGAAGCTTCTCCTGTCTCTATAGCTTTGCCCTTTCCAGAACAACGTACAGATGGAATCAGACAGTACGTAGATTTTCAGACTGGCTTCTGGAATTTAGCGATACGTATTTAAGGTTCTTCTGTGTCTTTTGTGGCCTGATAACTCATTTCTTTTTATTGCTGAATAATGTTCCATTGCATGCTTGGGTCACTACCTGCACAGGAGCTGTGTGCTTGCTCAGCTAGGTGTGCTTACAGGAGCTGGGTGCTGGAGAAGCTGGACGCTGCCGGGGGCCTTCCAGCCAGCACCCAGTTTGCTCTTTCCTACTGCACCTTTTCTTGCATCCTCTGCAGACAAATCTTTGCATGAGCAGGCAAAGAATATTTGAAAGGCCCAGATCCATTTTCACAGTGCAAGCAAAAAGGATGATTATGAGGCTGGCAGGTTATAAATCAATAATCTGCAATAATTGTCTGACCTACCACAGCAAGCTAATTATTTGTGAAAAGCATCCAAGCTTACTCGGAACCAAACCACTTGTTCTGCAGTACCTGTGAGTCTCGAAGAGCCCAGCTCAGGTCTATGACACCAGAAGCCCGCTATGGACTTGTTACAGTGCAGGTTCCTGGGCTCCAGCTGCAATGGACACAGGAATTAGGATGGGTGAAGGCAGACAGAAGTCTGTATTTTAAACTTCTATCCAAGCTAGCTTTGAATATACTACGGTATGACATTCAGGAGCTCCTGGAGGGAAGAAGCCATTGTTTTCATTGTTGTATCCTTGGCTTTTAGCCCAGTATCTTCCTCTTACAGGATGTCACTATAGACAGGTTGATTCCTAGGGGATGGTTGAAAAATCTGATTTAAAGCCCGCAATTGGCCATGAGCATATCTCCAACCATGTTTAATAAAACTGATGAGCACATCCCTTCACCATTGTTGGTGAGATGCAAAGATGAGACATACTCATTAGGATGGCAAATAGTATTTTCCAAAGGTGACTGCAGCAATATGTCCCATCCCACATGTTCTATTGCAATGACCTTGACCTCGTCACTCTCCCATCAAGATACAAGGTCTATGCCCCCTGCCCTCAAATCTAGGCATGCTTGAGATTGCTTGTAACTGATAGAATATACAAAAATGATGTTCATTTTAAAAGGCAACGCGTGGGTTGGAGGTGTGGCTCAGTGGTAGAGCACCTGCTTAGCATGTGTGAGGCCCTGGGTTCAATCCCCAGTACCAGAAAAAAAAAAAGTGCAGGAAGTGGGTTGGGGGAGATGCAACTTCTTCCTTGTTCTCCAGGCCTCTTGCTTTTGGAGTCCTGCGTCTCCATGTAAGAAGTCCATATCCCAAAGCTTCCATACTGTGAGGATGCCAAATTCCTGGCCACAGAATCTGCATGAGTAGTAACACGGGTGTCTTAAGATGTGTGGTTTGGATCTGAAACACCTGGCTATGGACCCCAGAACTCAGCTGCACTGAATTGTACAAACTTACATTTGAATCTCTCCATATTCTGGAATCTTCTTCCCTTCTGCCAAACATCATTGTCAGTGTAGGAAAGAGAACCCCAAACTCCTAACCTTCCTAGGCTTTTTTTTAAAAGAGAGAGGGACAGTGAGAGAGAAAGAGGGAGAGGGAGAGAGAGAGAGAGAGAGAGAGAGAATAAATTTTTATTTAGTTTTTCACAAGGCTTTCATTGCTCAGACACTTAGTTGTGTACATGGTGCTGGGGTTTAAACTCGCGTACTTGGGCATGCTGGGCAAGTGCTGTAACCTCCAAGCCACCCCTCCAGCCCGCTTTCTACACTTTCTAATAGTTCTATCTATCTGAAGTTCAGAAGCATGCCACAGGCCTCACTGTGTTAGTAATGTCAGGAAGGCTTAATGACACAACAGGAAGACTTCAACCAATGCCAGTTTAAATGATACTCCAATATCAAAATGAAGGCAGAAAACAATCAATTATACCCTAACAGAGCCCAGGAATTGACGGACTAATCTTTAGCAAGCATCACAGTTTGGAAGGTTGAATGGAATGATGGGAAAGAAGAAATAACGAGAGATTCATAAAACCTAGATTAAAAAATGGGTTCCTCCATATGTTGCCTGTGTGGTCTTGAACAAGTGACTAACCTCTGAGCTTCAGTTCTTCATCTCTGAAATAGGATCCCCTTGTAGCATTGCTACCCCATGTGGCTGCTAGGCTGCCCAAAGGAGACTCTTAGAGATGCAGAAGCACTTTGTAAAGGTATAGACTAGACAGTTATAGTTTTCCAAGAAAGACTGCTTTTGAAAAGGGAAAGATGAAGCACAATGAACTGAAAATGTGTCCCCAATTTGACAGTGTCAAAAAAAAAAAAAAAAAAGAAGAGGTATGGCCAGAAGCAAAACAAAATGTTCCATGGACATATTCTTTCTTCGGTTGCAATGTCCCTGGCAGGCACAGGTCTCCATATGCACCTGCTGTGCTGACGGAGGAACTGGATGGTGACCACAGCACTCCTTCCCTGTTCTTCCCAGCTGAGGTCAAGGCTGATCCATTCTGAGCAGCTTCATCTTGTCCTGTTGAAATGTTTCGTCCCCAGCCACCACCCCCAATTTCAAAACAAGCCTAGGGCCGCTTTGCAAAGATTCATTTCCAATTCGGATTGCTGACAGGGCCACCAGACCTCTTTGAGTCTCCCTCTCTTCTTGGTTTTATGTCCAAACCGCAGCAGACCTAGCCCACTTTGGTTCTCAGTGAATGTAAATGCTCATGTTCTGTATTCTACAAGTGGCTGAAGGGACCCTCCAAGTCCAGCCCACCCTTCATTATACAAATGAGAGGACCCAGAAAGGGAGCAGGCACACAGACAGATGTCACAACCTGTCATAGTGCAGAGCTCCTCTTTCCGTAAATGATCCCCCAGTTAGTCCCGCACAAGCTTGTGCTCCAGACTCATATGCAGCTGCCTGCCTGACATCTCCAGATGGATGACTAAGAAGTTTCTGGGACTCAACTTGTCCAGGCAGAGCCCTTGCCTCCACCCACCCATCCAACTGGTTCCTCTCCCATCCACCCAATCTCAGTCCACTGCCCAGTTGCCCAGCCAGAAGCCCAGCAATGATACTTGATCCCTTTCTTTCTCTTGTTCCCTGCATCCAATTCACCAGCAAGTCCTATGGTTCTAACCCCAAACTATAGCCAGAATTTGCCTACTTCCTACTGCGACTACCTCCAAGATATTGTCACTTCTCAGTGCCAACCCTGATTCCCTGCTCCACCCTGTCTTCCTTAAGCCTTTTCTGTATGTAGTAGCCAGAGGGAAGTTTTAAAACCATAAGTCAGCTCACACCATTCCTCTGTTCACAGGGCTCCAATGGCTGCTTATCTCAATAAATCCACACTCCTCACTTCATTCAAATTTCTAATTGTGCCTACCTTAACAACTTACCAAAAGAAGGTTAGCCCTTCCCATGTCACACCAATCCTTTATCCTGTTTGATTTTTATAACATTATTTATATGTGTAATTATATGATACATTTGCTTGGGTATTGTACTTGTTTATTATATGTCAGTATCACTGATACTTAAGTTCCATGAGAATGAGGTCTCTTACTTTATCCATAGTGCTTAAAACACCTATGAAGCACAGATCACAATGTTTATTGCAATATTTATTGAGCGGAGGAAAAAACAGCGGCTGAATGAATCAGAAAACTAGCATACAAAAGTTGGGACAAGCCAGAGCTTCTGAAGACACGACATTTAGACTTACTGCACGGTGGGTGCATGGAAAGTTCCTTAGCATGTGGCTCATGTAGGAGCAATTTTACTTGTGATAGGTTTTCCAAAGGGCCACAGTACTTACAAAGGAGATAGAGAACGGAATATTTTTAAATGCATTCACTGCAAGAAACACACTGGCTAGGTGCTGGAGTTCCTGACCAGCTCCATTTTCTGTGGTGCATTCCCAGGACACAGCTTCCAGAAGAAAGATTCTAAGCAGTTGAAACTCTCCATCTGTGACGCACAGCAGAAAGTCTGTCCAGAATCCATGTTTACAATGGGCCCCCAGGAATTTCCTGGCAGGGAGAAATCGGACCTGCAGGGGGAGCTGATGGCAAATGTCCATTCTGGAAAGTCGTCCATTGCTTCAAGTGGAAAGGATTAAAGAGATTGCTGAATTTTATAAACATCCAAGATGTTTTCTTACTCCTGCCAGAGTATAAGAAATCCAAGGATTCTTAAGTCTCAGAATATCAAGTGGTCAAGTCAGCTTTATACAGGCAGAATTTTATCTGAACTCCAGGACTACTTCCTCTTCACATACAGATTTAAGTGTCCCTTACCACCTTGTGTATATGCATGGCCAACATGCTGCTCTGAACAATTTAAAAAGCCCCAAGAAACACTCAAAATTCTGCCTGGAAAAACACAGCAAGTCAGTTCTCATTCTCACCTAGGAACTGTGGATTTGTTAAGAGAACCTCAGAACTTCTCTTCACACAAAGTTCACACGCAAACAATGTGATCTTCCCATTCAGAGATCTAAAAACATTAAATAAAATGGAAATTATTCTATAAATACTTTTAAAAAAGCACTATAAATCAGAACGAATTCTCCAACCTGGCTTCTAATTTCACAATACTAACTTTGTTAGGACCTCATCCAGCTCACCTTCCCGTGGGCTGCGAAGGCTCCACCCCTCGGACTCCAACTCTTCAAGGCAACCTTGGCAAATGACACTCAGTGCTGCTGTCCACTCCACTCCCCACCTGACAAGGACAAGTCAGAAGGGAAAGGAGAGAGTTCCTCTCAGCCTGCAGTTCTGCGGCAGGTCTGGAGAGGGCGCTGTTTGCCCCCTGCACCACAGGGAAGAGGACTTGCTCAGGAGTGATGGGGTCACACAGCTCCCCAAGAGGCCAGTCTTCATCCTGTGGACTCAGCATTTCCCTTTCAAGTTTGTAAATTCTCAGACTTCCTTCTCAAGGTTTAAAGCTAAAAATAGCCCATAGAAAAATGCATCATTAACCGTGGCTCACCCTCCTACAACGTATATGCCTGAGTATCTGATATGTCCTCCGAGCTCTCCAGGCTGTGGTTCCTAAGCCAGGAACTCTTCATTTGCCCCAGACAGCAGATGATCCAGGCTGCTTTCCCGACTCCTCTCTTCAAACTACGTATTTACCTAATACTTCCCGCAGGATGAGCAGCTTGAAAGGATGCATCTTACAATATCAAAACTCAAAAACACAGTTCTTGGAGCATCCCCAGGCAGAGGTCCTGTCTGTTATTAGCTGTCAGAAGGACATCGCTGGCCTATGGATGGGTGTGTCCCCAGGATGGGCTCACCTGGTCAGCCCTTCCTCATTCTCCCTGGTACTCTTCCACATCACTGAAACTAACAAGTGTGGGTCCCAAACTGACATCTAAAATGCCATCATAATGTCACACCATGCTGCAGCATTAAGTCAAGAAGTTATCTATGTGACACAGACTGCCTCTCACACACTAATACAATAGAAGGCAACAGAAATTGCCAAATCTCATGGAGTTACCCTAAGACTTTTCTAAATTAAGCAAGGTTAATGTAGTCAGTCCTCAACTAAAAACAGAACTTTTCCTTAGGCTGCAGAACAACCACATATCAGAATCTCCTGACTGATTTTCAAGAAAAATGGTTTAATGCCCGTGATCAGTAATTCAAGTGGGGAGAGGAGGATTAAAGCAGGAGGCTCACCCAATAGGAAATGCAGATATATAATCCCAATATGCTGGTCAGATTTTTGCTATTGTTATTATTTGTTTGTTTTAGAAAAGAGAAAGGGACAGAGAGAGAGAGAGAGAGAAAGAATCAAGTTTACTTAGTTTTTCATGTGGCTTTCGTTACTCCAACACTTTGTTGGGTACATGGTGCTGAGGTTTGAACCCTTGTTCTTGTGCATGCCAGGCAAGCACCGTAACTGCTGATCCACTGCTCTAGCCCCCACTGGCCAATTTTTTTTTCTTTTTTTTTTTTTTTTTAAAGAGAGGGCCAGTGATAGAGAAAGAGAGAAACAATTTTTTATTTAGCTTTTCATGTGGCTTTCGTTGCTCCGAGACTTCATTGTGTACGTGGTGCTGGGGTTCCAACTCTTGTATCTACACATGCCAGGCAAGTGTCATAACTGCTGAGCCAGCACTCCAGCCCCCACCCTGCCGGCCAGTTCCGAATGTGCTCAGGAGATCAAGGTCATTGAAGTTAGGAAGGTCCGTGTCACCTGAGAGTGTGTATCCAGGCCGATGTCAGAGGGAATGCAAAGGAATCTTTGGAGTCTGGATATGAAGAATGTTTAAACAACATTTTAAATTACATGCTAAAAAAAGAAAGTGACATGTAATTAACTACAATCAGTCCTTCTTATTCATGACTTCTGCATCTGGATTTGACCACTTTCTGATTGAAACTATTTAAGGAAAAAAATTTCAACTATTGAACATGTAGGTTTTTTTCTTGTCATTATTAAACAATATAATGTAACAACTATTTATTGACATTGACATTGTTTGGGTATTATAAGTAATTTAGAGATGATTTAAAGTATAGGATGGATGTGCGTGGATTATGTGCAAATCCTCCGCCATTTGAAATAAGGGACCTGAGAAACCTCTGGAGATTGAGACCAGCCTTCTGTGGATATGGAGAGGGGACAGAATGTGCCAGGTCAGCCTGACTCTAGAGCCCAGACTCTGTCCGCTCTGCACTTGGCGGCATCGGTGTGTATAACCCAGTGTGACAAATGATGTTCCTACCAGGGACCCTGAGTCGCTTCATTTCCTAGACTCAGAAGATGCAAAGATGGGTGCTACCATTCGGAAAGGGTCTTTCCCAAACGCGCAAAATTCAATTATCTTAGTTCTTAACTGGCTATTCTTCAACTACCTGGAAAATTCACTTATATGGAGATTTTATTCTCCGTCAGTGAAACAAATGAGGAATTTTAGTAGTTTCCTTGAGATTAAATCACCAGGCATGCACAGAGTGCCAGGCACGAATGCACCATGACTTTGCACATGAGAAGTATGATATGATCTGGTTTGTTTCTAAAGCCTTAAGAAATCACGTCCTCAGACGGTTTAGCCTTTTGAGCCATAAAACTACATTGGCCTATTGAGTTTAGAGAATAATAAAAAATGACTCAATGCAAAGTCCCCCTCCTGGGTCCCTGTCAAAAGCTGAGTCACTGATTTGTTTATATTATAAACTGGATGATGACTACCCCCCACACACACACACACCAAAAGACTTTCCTTTTCATTTGCCTTCCCTCAGGCCACTGCTTGACCCAAAATGTCCTGAAGGCATCAGCTTAATCTCCTCCCTGGGTTGCTCCATCCCAACACTTTGCATTAAATGTACCTGAAAGTAAAAATTGTGATTCAGAGGTAAAGCTCCAGCCTTCAACATACTACACAGTGAGTTTTCCTTTTTTTTTTTTTTTTTTCTTTTAACCTGGCCTTGGATAGCGTGACTCACAGTAACTCACTGAACTTTCATGCTATCTTTTATATTATTTTTCTTCTATGACAAGAGAGATGACGTCATAAAGAGAACCCTTGTGTCTCAGCCCTGCCTCCCCCCTCAGAACAGGTTGCTCCACCCTGTTGAGAGGTACCTGCAAAGAGGGGACGCTACGGCCTCACTTCCCCACCCCTCCTTATTATTTTCCTCACTTAACAAACCTTACATGTCAGAAACCAAGGACAGAGGCTAAGCTTGAACAAGATTTCAGCACAGTCCTTCTTACAGAAGTTCTCTATAGATTAGTTATTCTCATTATTAAGAGAGGGCACAGGGAAGTGGGCTCCCAGGCAGAACAAAGGTGTACCAATGTCCATCAAGCTCCCAATCCCAGCCCTCAGAACCCAGGGCTCCATAATTTAAACTGGCATAAATTATGGGGCATCAGTTGGCTTTGGTATTGGTCAGCATAGTGAGTTGAATAGTGTCCCCTCAAATTTATGTCACCCTGACCCTCATAATGTGATCTTACTTGAAAACAGGATCTTTGACTTAAACAATGAGGGGGATTTATAGTGATTGAAAATACAAGAAAAAGAATGGTGGTGAGGTCAGGAATAGTCTGACGTTCAGAAACTAGTTGTTTGTCTTTTCATTCACTTCTGCAGCCTCTTTGGAATGTTGACTCAACTCAGGTGCCAAAGCAGCTTTCAGCAGCTCCGGGCCTTCTTCCTTCCCGGCTGTACAAAAAAAGACCCAGAGTCACTTCCTAACCCTCGCTCCAAGACTCGATCTTCACTCTGATTGGTCCAGCTTGGAGGGCGTGGTCACCCTGAACCAATCACTGTATCCAGGGGAGATGGCGTGCACTGATTGGCCAAATCAAGTCACATGTCCAACCCCAGCTTGGAGGGAGAATCTACTTCCCTGGAATCTCACCCCAAAGGGAGACTGAGGCTGTTGCGAAGGTCGCCAGAGGCAAAATCAAAATATGTCACACCCACTCCCTCTTCTGGGTGCCTGATACATTGACCAGCAGTTCCACTACCTCGCTGATGCTCCTTGTCATGTATTTTATTTCGCTATCTCTACCTTCCTGAGAAAATTTTGGTTTCTTGGGACCAGAGACTGCGTCTTGCACAGTGGACCTTTTACATGGTTGGTGCTCAGTCAAGTTTCCTTGAAGTGAATTACATTTTAAAAAGGAAAAAAAGACAGAGCTGTTTTCATACTTTCAAATTCCCGAAGGATCCTATTACTCCTCCCCTCCCCCATTGATTAATCCCTTCTCCAGTGAAGGCCCTCGGTGCTGTAACCTGATACATTCAGAACATTTTAGTCATTTTAAAGCTAAGTCCAATGTCCCCTGCATTTTTTCTGTGTGAATGTGTGCATAGTTATAAATAGAATGGAAAACCACTAAGACTGTGAACTCAGTTGGCAGGGGTCCTGGATTCCCACCCCCAAATAGAGCCTGCTGGCAATTAGCACAGGCAGGTTTTGTGTGTCTGTGTTTTTAATCCCACCAAGTTCATCATTTTATACATTCTGAGCACCCATCCTGAATATTTGTTCAACAGTACATTTTTTCCACTTTTTTTTTTTTTTGACCAAATGTGTGTCTTCTCTAAAAGAGATGAGAATCTCAGGCACAGATAAATATATACCCCAGTTTTTGGCTATAAGATGACTCTCTATAGGCGATTCTGTCTCATGTCTGTGGGATTGGTTTAAATTTGGAAACCTCCGGAAGGCTGTGGTCTCATGCTCTTTTTCCCATAACTTGAGCCAGTAGTAACTGGAGCCCCAAGGAGACATGTCAGGGAGTGAGACGGACATTGCTTTCCATTAAATAACCCAGACAGAAAGGAGACTCTCAAGAGAAATGGTACTCTAGGAAGCCTTCGCTCTTGACCTGTCTAGGGACCACCACAGAACAGAGCCAGGCAGTTCCAGGACTTTCCCAGCCTTCCCATGTTGTTGCTCCCCCTATGTTTCTCTCCCTTTCTGTCCTCTCCAAACCCCAACCAGCTGCCCAAATCCAGGCTGACCTGCTGGTCTGACATATCTGATTATACTTGATACAGGCACTTCCCAATATATGGTTGGCCATGTCAGAAATGTCAACTGCAGATCTAGCTTTAAAATCAGAACAGACTTCCCCATAGGTATTGTGTAATTAATGAGGAGTTAGATTCCAAGGCTGGACCATAGACGTTTGTGTTGCCCAGATGTGCTACGGGTGTCCTGGGAGAGGCTTTGGGATTAACTTTGAAAGGGCGTAGCCCTGGCTGGCCTCTTCATGTAGCTCTTCCCCCTCCTCCCCACCTCTGTTTCAGATGCCCTGGGTGGATAGATTACTGGAGATGAGCCACCATCTGCACACCAGGAGAGCAAAAGACCCAAGTTTGAGTAGCTGTGACAGTCCAGGGCTACACCTCACAAGTAGAAAAAGGAAGGAGAAAGAAAGAAAAGGAGAAACCTGTTGAATTACCCACCATGGACAGCTTCCTGCTTGTGTAGCAGAACATAGTCCTGAATTGGTTCATGACAGTTCTTTCTGTAGCTGCAGAGGTATTGACTCCCTGCGTTAACAACTGGGATCCAAGCTGCCTTGATCACACAGAGGCCACTGACTGGCTTTTCTGCTCTTGCTGTCCTCCCCAGCCTGATTCTCAGCAGGCCTTGGTGAGCAGCAGACACAACCCAGAGGCTGCCAGGGAAGGGCTGGCCTGACCTGCAGGGCTGCAGCAAGGCCTGTAGCCCATGGTGGCATCTGTCAAACTGTAGTGGTAGCAGCAGCCCTGAGAACTGTGTATGGTAGCTGATCACAAAGTTTCATCTTTCAGGAGCATAGGACTTCGCATCAAAGGACAATGGCTTTGCCAAGGAGCAAATCCTCAATCACTGCCACAGGGCTGGAGAGAATAGAGAGGGAACAGAGGAGATATGAGGTCAGCGACAATCATTGCTGTTGTAATAACAGAGTCACTATTGTGCATTTTTACCATATTGACTCATTTAACTTTTGCAATATCACTCTGAAGTCAGAAGGTCTCAGGTATTACGCTCCTAGTTAGTGGATGAAGAGATGAAGACTCAGGACTGCTGACTCATGGGATCACACAGAAAATCAGATGTGACTCTCAGACTGAAGCAATGTTAGTAAAGGCTGTGTCGCGCAGCGTACCCACCGGAAACTGGCATCCTAGGAAAGTAGGATTCCGCAGAGTAGGATGAAGGGACCAGTTGCAGAAGTGCACGCAGAATTACAGGAATCTGAGCGGAGATGGTGAGGCATCCACCAGGAGAACAGGAGAGCCCCTGCCACCCACGAGCCTGAAGGAGCAAGAGAGGGAGCAAGGACTGGACCCCCACGGCTCTGCCTGGCAGAGAGGCCACCAGGCAGGAACTGCGAGAGAGATGCCTTTGCCAGACCAAGGAATGAATCGCCCTTTCCTTCCACCCCTCCCATTTCCTGTTGGTGCCTCCCATTGGCTAAACCCAACTGGAAGCCAGAGGGCAAATCCAGCCATCGGCCAGCGTGGAAAAGCAGAGCAGTGGGGAGATGCGACGATCCAGAGTGCTCTGTGGTGCACTTGCGTGACAGGGGCTCTACTGGAGGCTTCCAGGCTCGCTTCCTATGGTGTTTTTGTCATCCTGTGTAGTAGATAATGAAATCTTGACTGGCCAACTTGGGCATATGAGAAAAGCAGCTTCATTTTTTAGAATTGTATATACTTTCTATACGGAGCCTCCAGTTCAGTGGTGGCAGAAACTATCTCAGTCCAATTATACCGTTTCTTCAGCCAGTACAACCTAAACCCAGGGGCTTCATGTGCATACAAGTGGCTTGCACAGTGCTGAGTCAGCAGTTGCTTCCATCTGTGCTTCCTCACGGTTATCTCTCAGGGTGTCCTTGTTCCTGTCTAGCTTCTTATCAGATTCACCAGGGCCAGTCCCAACTGTAAAATCTGAGTCCTGCCCTCTTTCAATTCTCTAGGGAACTTGGGAAACACAGCTGTGGTGATGATGGTGATGGTGATGGTGGTGGTGGTAGTGATGGCGGTGGTGAAGGTGGTGGTGAAAATGGTGGTAGTGTTGATGGTAAAGTGCTGGTAGTGAAGGTGGTGGTAGTAATGAAGGTAGTAGTGGTGATATAAAGGTGATTATGGTAAAGGTGGTGGTGAAGGTGGTAGTGGCTAAGGAGATGAAGATGGTAGTGACAGTGATGGTAAAAATGGTGATGGTGGTGGTGGTGATGGTAAAGGTGGTGGTGGTGGTGAAGGTAGCAATGGTGATATAAAGTTGGTTTTGGTGAAGGTAGTAATGGTGACAGTGGCAATGGTGATGTTAGAGATGGTGATAATGGTGCATCAGCATGCTTTGCTCACTTTTGTGGCCATCTAGGGGCAGGGAAGAGCTGTGGGTGGGTCTCTTGGAACTGGCTGAAGGAGGAGGAAGATCCTGAACTTCACTATGGCTTCACACACTAGAGACAAGCTGGAACTGGAGGACCGTTGCCTTAGAGCCACTCCTGGGATGGGCTGCTAAAGGCAGTAGTGGAGGGACTTGAGCAGGGCACCTGTTCATGGACTTTGGAAAAGAAATTTGCCAAACGTGAGAAAAATATGAACCCATGGCAGTGGCCAGTAGCCTGGCAGGCTGGTCAGCCTAAGAGACAGAGTGATCAGAGGCAAGGAGGTCTGGGGGAGAGGCACATTCATAGAGTGTGTCGAAACAGGCACAAAGAATAAAGATCTTTGCATATAAGTTCATTATCAGAAAGCATTGATCATGAAAATGGCATGAAACAACCAAATAGGCAAAATAGTTCAGCCATTGGAAGCCACGAGCCCATGAATCAGCAGTGTGAGCCCACAATCAGGGTGTGTTTGTATGCCACACAGTGGCAGAGGCAGAGGCTGCATGGGGCCAACAACTGGGCTCCCACTCACCAAGCTCATCTCACCATGGTGGCCGCGGCTGGCACAGAGGTGTGCTCTTCAGGTCTCCCTCCAAGAGGGAACTTACTGGTCAGCTGCAAGGAATACAGTCAGCAGGTAGCTTCCAACCGATGACCCTGCTTGATGGCCTACAGCTCTTCCCAGCAGCCCACCAATGACAGCCACTCTGCGCCACTGCTGCCCAGGCGGGACTCCTCTGAGGGTCAGTCTTAGCTCTAGAACTGCCTTTTGTGTTGACCACAACTTTAAAGGATCTACCTGGCAACGTGGGGCACCCTATGCCCACTTCTGCTCATTCCCTTCTGCCATTGCCAGTCTCGGATCAGCCTTACAGTCTGATGGCTTTCCCTGACCGGTTTCACTTTGTCCTCTTTATCTTTCACAAATGTCCTTCCCCAGTAAGCCTCTGGAATTCCTACCTCCATTTCAGCATGTGTTTATGAGAAGACTTGAAACGATACACTGGGATTCCTTGACAGTGACATCGATGGTGCCACAGGGCTCCAAAGGCCTCCTCCCAGGTGTCTTCCTGGAGGCTGGCCCACACTCTGGTGTTCACACCCCTGGACCTGGGGAGGGGCCGGAAGTGGCTGTTTGCAAGGGATCAGTACATCTGAGACTTGGACCTGGAGTTCCCACACCTGTGCCAAGCTCAGTGGGTCCAAAGACAAGGCCTCTGCCGGAGGCAAGCCAGGGTGAGCCAGCCTTCCCCACAGACACATCCTGGTGGAGAATTCTGAGAATTCTAAATTTGAATCTGGCCTTTCAGATTGTTAGGGTAGGAGGCTGGAACATTATATAATAGGTTTTTTCCCTCTTGATTGATAATTTTGAAGTGTTTATTTTAAACCTAGTGGGCATGGGCCTTCATTTGTAGTCTTTTCCTGGGCCACGCAGATGTTGGGAGTGGGCTGAGAGATTCTTTTCATCTGGATTAGTGGGATGTAGTGACTTGTTTGAATATCGCTTTTGTTAAGTTACTGCTAGCCATAGTGGAGGAAGAACAGCTTCTAGGAATCCTCCTAAGGCCTTCTGTGCCACTCACCAGGCATAATGACAGCAAGTGCGGAACTAAATGTCACACTGTGAAATGAACACGCTCTGGCTGCACCAGTGGAGTTGCGGAGAGGAAGCAAGTCTAAATGAGTCCATGGAAAATCCTTCCAGTCCTCTGGAGCTGCAAATGCAAGCAGAAAATTTGATTCTTATTGACAGATGGTCAAAACTATCAGGGTAGGGGTACAGCTCAGTGGTTTGATCCCTGCACTGCAAAACAGAAAGCAAAACCCATTAATAATGAAAATCATATGTTGATTAATCTTACTAAGAAAGAGACTGAATTAACTTTACAATCTCTATAGAAAATGCTTCACAGGGAGTGACATGGACCAAATTATGCTGCATGCATGGGTGAACATGTAAAAAAAAACATTAGCATGCATAATTATTATGTACTAACAAATTTTTAATTCCATTAATAAGAAAAAATGCTTTCAAAACATCATTGTCATAGGAAAAGGGTATCAAAGTATAAATAGTCAAAAATATGTAGGGAAAACCTTATGGAAGCATTAACACAGTTGATTAATAAAATGTAGCATGCTATTTCTCTGGATTTTGTGATGTTCATAGTATTTATTCCATTTTTCTGTTTAGTTAAAAGTTGTTGCAACTTCTCCTAAGTAAATGTTCCCTTGCATATTTAATGTTGTATTGATAAATTTGTACTCTTCTTTCTTAAAAGAGGTCCTGTAAAATGACTAAGCTTTAGGCCCTATGAAACCAAATTCATTCCTGAATTAATATTAATGTTGTTATTATTGGTCAAAATATCATGTCCTCATGTTTGTAAGGCAGATAAGACTGCCTCTGTTTCACAGAAAGGAAAAATAAGGGGCAGGCGCCAAGGACGTGTGATGGAACCCCAGCACCCCGTACATAACAAAGTGTCAGAGAAATGAAAGCCACACGAAAAACTAAATAAAATTGATTCTCTCTTTAAAAAAAAAAAAGAAAGAAAGAAAGGAAAAATGAAAGCCCAGAGATGAAGTTGCTTACTCATCCTGCTTCTGGATGCGTTTTTCTAGACTCTGGTCTAGAAGCTTCTGGGCTGTCAGTCTGTGTGCAGATCCTCCTAAGGCTTCTACCCCCAAGTTCCAATGAAGAAAGCAGAGGGGACCTGGGAAGAAGAGGCCTCTCAGAGGAACCTCTGCCAAGAGGGGGCTGCAGTTCCCAGCTCTGCAACAGCCTGAAGTGGGGACGTAGGGTGGGGGTGGCTGCGCAGGAACCAAGTGACCACAGCCAGCTTTTGCAGGAGGATAAAACAGGGCAGATTTCATGTCTGGGCTTCAGGGTTCCTGAAAAGTCCAGCCCTGCACAGAAAGAGGTTCCCCGTGCAGAGCCGGGGTGCTGCCCAGGTCAGATAGCCACAGAGCGCACCTGAGCATCACTCACCTTTGGCGTTGGGCCCATGGACACTCCCTTTGCTAGTCAGGGCCAGGATTGCCTCTCAGAGCAGAAAGAACCTAAATATCACTGAACGCAGAGATTTTTGTCTACTCTGTGAGGACAAGATAGCGACTTTTTCCAAAACTGGGTTGGGATGTAGCTCAGTGATAGAAGGCATGCCTAGCATGTGAGAGGCCCTGGGCTGATCCCCAGCACCGCAAAAAAGCAGAGTGATTTTTCCCCAAAACTAAATGGACACAATTTAAGCACTCTCATCTTGGCTGAGGTTGTGGGGTTGTTTTGTTTGTTATTTAAAAATTTTTTTAAAAGAGAGAGGGACAGTGAGAGAGGCAGAGAAAGAGAGAAAAAACTTTATTTAGTTTTTCACATGGCCCTCGTTGCTCCAACACTTAATTGTGTACGTGGTGCTGGGGTTTGAACCTGGGTCCTCGTGCTTGCCAGGCAAGCGCCGAAACCGCTGAGCCACCGCTCCAGCCCCTGTTATTTAAATTTTTGATAAAGCATTCTTTTGTGAAGTAATGGCAAGAGTGGTAATGCTTGTGTTAAATAAATACAATATAGAATTATTAGGTGTTGGCATATTCTGGGCATTGTGCTAAAAGCTCATTCAGTCACAGCAAGATCTTTGAAAGAGAAGAGGAAGACACTACTATTAATGCAGTTTTACTTCTGAAGACCCTGACGAGGAGATGGAGTAGGTCCCATCCCACAGGAGCGCTTTGAGCTGGGACCTGAGGTCAGCCAATCTGGTCGCACTGTGCACATTTTTTTTTTAAAGAGAGAATCTATTTTTATTTCTTTTTTATCTGTCCTCCTCCCCCCACCCCCACCGCCGCCGCAACCCTTGGTTGTATATGTGGTGCTGGGAATTGAACCCAGGACCTCGTGCATGCCAGGCAAGCACTCTACCACTGAGCCACCTCTCCAAGCCCCACCGCGCACGCTCTTAGCCATCACATTGTCCTGTGGTTAAATGCGCTTTTAGAATTTCTGTGTTCTTATCTCCTAAACAAATGTCTGGCAACACTTGTGTTTTCTGCGTGAACTTGACTGGCCTAGAAGCGTGGAGGCCTGAAAGTCACTGCTGCAGCCCATACAGGTCACTGGACGGTTGCCTAGGAGATACACTTGAGTCTCCCAATGTCATTCAGCAAGTTGGAAGGAAAGTTAAACAAAGAGAAGACCTGGCCCAGCAGACTTACAGCACCTGGACGAAAACATGTGGGGATTTCCTTTGGTTTGGACAAAGAAAGGCAGCCACTAGGAGCAAATCAGAAAACAATTCTTCTGACCTATGTTCCCTCGGGACATCTGGCTCTGACAATGCACTTCTGTGCAGCCCCAGGAATGCTTCCACATTCCTCCTGAAATGGGAATTTCCAGGCCTGGGTCCTCCTGGATGCTGCCTCTCAGCACCAGGGAGTCTGAAGGCTCCTGCTCACCTCAGGCTCCCCCACCTCCCACTCAAGGAACTTCCCCCGGATGGCTGTCTCCATGGTGAAGGTGAGAGGAAAGGAGATAGATGGTTTCCATGGCAACGGCAAAGGAGCACTTGTTCCCTTGGTGACTGTGGGAAGGTAAAGTCGGCTGGGCTCCGAGAATCTGTCCCCCATCCCAGATCCCCTACTGCACAGGTCACACCCTGAGTTTCTGGATCAGGACCTCACATGGCAATAAGGACAAAGTCTTACACGTGATTGACACTCTCCAGGCCAATAAAACAGCGCTGTATTTGGGTGGGTCTGGGCAGATTCAGTTTGGGGCACGTTATTTGACCAACTGTGGGCTGTGATAATAGGTTCAACCTATTTGGACTTGAGGACAGTCAATGTTAACCATTACTACTACATGGTAGCTATAACTATTAGACCTCAATGACCATTCTTATTGCAATGCAAAGAGGGAAGCAGGCTAGATTTCATAAGGGCATTTCAGAGGCTGGGAAGCTGGAGGTCAGAGACAGAAGCGAGTCCCCATTGTCAAGAGCTGGTCCTGGAGCTAGAAGCCTGGTATTTGGGCTCAAATTCTTTTCACAACCCACTCATTTGCTCTTGTCCCAGAGGCCCACTGGCCACTGGCTGGGCCTGCCTTTGTTTCCTGCCTCGACCAGAGACTCTACTCCTTCCCCATGGCACTGAGGGTTTTCACCACAAGCCTAGACCAAGTCCGCACAGGCGTCGAGATGGTTCTCTGAGCAATCGCTAAGCCCAGGAAGGGTCGAGTGAATCAACTTAGTGAAGTCTTCCATCCCATATGGTGCTGGGGATCAGGTGGGATGTAGTCTGGGCTGCTGGTGACAGACAAGGCTTTGCTGTGGAAGTGAATGGTTTGGACATCATGCAGCTTCTCGTGGCTTCCTGAATCAGACGGTTTATGAACGATTAAGGTGTTACTGTGTTATCTATGCATTATTTAGAAGTTGAGACATCATTCTGGAAAGACCATCAAGGATTAAATTGATAGTTGGAGGGGCTGGAGCAGTGGCTCAGCAGTTACGGCACTTGCCTGGAATGCATGAGGACGCAAGTCAAACCCCAGCACCACATACACAACAAAGTGCTGGAGCAACAAAAGCCACATGAAAAACCAAAATAAAATTATAAAATGGATTCTCACTCTCTCTCTCTCTCTCTCTCTCTGTCCCTCTCTCTTTAAAAAAAAACAAAAATTAATATTTGGAATCAAATTCTAAATTCCACCACATACCAGCAGCGTGACTCTGGATGAGTTAACCTCCTCGAACAATTGTTTCCGGATCTATTAAATACCCTGTCTCAACAGACTTGAGAAGTTTAGAGATGATATATCAAACACCTTGTAGGCAGCAGTCATTCAACAGCTGGCATCAAGTCTCCTTGCACACAATGGCCTTATCACTGCTCTGGTTAGTCCCCATGAGGCTGGGTGCTCCACAAAGGCAAGACTGTACCTCACAGGTCCTGAAACAAGGTATGCCCAGGAAGGCTGTGCATAAGCTCTTGGTTGCGTCCTGAGTAGGGAAGCAGCAGGGTGTGATGATTCTCGAAGTAAGCTGCTGGTTAAAACCTCCAAGGCTGGCTGGGAGCATTCATCCTGGGGGTGTTGATCTTATTCACAGGGCTGGTTCCTGGCAGCGGGTTTGGACTACATGATCCCCACCACTCCAGCTTAATAGCATCAGAAGTTAATATCCCATCAAATTCATCAATAAACTAGTATCTCCCAGGAATTTGGGATTGTATCCAAGAACAGGTTGGGTTAGTATCTTGAAGTGGTTAAAATGTTTATATACAAAGCTTGGAATGGAGAATTGGCCATTTGCCCCTGTAAGGTACTCAATCTGGGGAAAGACATACATACATGTGTGCATGCACACACACTCACCAACACATGGGCAGAATCCAGGGACAGGGATCCCAGATCACACGTGTGATCCCTTTAGAGTCTAAGTGACCACCTCCCTTCAGCAGAGAGCCAGGGCATGAAGGCAGAGCAAAAGTAGTCGTCCCATAAAGAATCCAGTTGACCAAGGTGCTTCTCTCCAACTTTAAGTACTAAATAATCTTCAGGATTAGGATCAAATGCATATCATATTGTCACTGCATGTACATTTATGATCGTACAACTTAATTCCTTAATAAAATATAAAAAAGTAACTCCCTTTCCTCATCTTCCCCTGGGTAGCAGGATGTCTGCTAAGGCAGGCTGAGTCCAGTTTTCTGGAGTTCAACAGCCTTTACTTCTTACTGTCTTTTTTGATGCCTGATAAGCTCACTGCCCTCAGGGCTAAGGAGAGACTTGGAAGGCAGAGGATGAAATGCAGCCGTGAACTGCCTGCTGCCGTTAGGTTTCAAATTAGAACCAAATTTGTTCCTGTGCAAGCAGTGAGCGGTTTCCCCCTGGGCGAGAAGCCCTTTAGTGACAGTTACCATATTCAATGAGAAAGTCTTGTGGTCTTGGGATTGTCACAGAAAACCATTCGTCTACCCACACCAGCCACCAGGAGGGCGATTCAGAAGCCATGGAGAGAATGGCATCAAGCCGAGAAGCCAGCAGCATGCCAAGCGTTGTGTGGCTCAGAGAAGGGGAGGCTCAGGGGTGCAAGGCCACTATTGGAGTCTCCAAAGAGCTGTCCTGAGAAAGGAGAGGGGGTGAGAGTTCATAGGTGGTTTATAGGCAGGGTGTTTGTTAAGGAGGGCCATGGAACCTCCCCTGGGGAGGAAGAAGCAGGATTGGGCAGAGGAACCCCATGAGGCCCGATAACAGGTGCCCAGGGGCCAAGATGGCTTCCCAGATGTCTGGCCAACTGACCAAGTCTTTATACATTCTCATGGGGTGCAGGGCACCCTAAAATCTCATGACCTTGGACCAGCCAGCTCTCTACAGCTGAGGCAAACCT
Source organism: Aplodontia rufa (assembly GCA_004027875.1). Lineage (NCBI taxonomy): Eukaryota > Metazoa > Chordata > Mammalia > Rodentia > Aplodontiidae > Aplodontia > Aplodontia rufa. The sequence goes on from PVKS010008157.1 coordinate 21,726, forward strand.
GAAAAGGCTGAGAGTGTTACCAGCATCTAGAGAAGCAAGTTCATCAACCAAGGGGCAGGCAGTTGGCCCACCGTGGTGACTACCATGGATCTGCTCTGCAGAAAGCAAAACAGAAACCAGTCAGAGGAAGCTCCATGAAGCCAGATGCTAGTGCAGAGGCCAACACTGACACTCAGTTGTTCATCCTCTTGTTAAAACAATCAGTTGGGACCTGGGCATGCTGGTGCACACCTGTAATCCCAGCAAATTGGGAAGGCCAAAGCAGGGGAATGGCGAGTTCAAGCCCAGCTTCAGCATTTTATTTGAGACCCTGTCTCAAAACCCATTCCTTGGTTTCCTATGGAAGCAAACCAAAACCCCAGTCAATCCAAACAGTAATACAAAACTTAAGCTTCACCAATCAGAAACCACCAACAGACCTCCAACTAGAGACATTCCACTTTAACCAATTATTTTCTTGCTCTTGCTTCTTTGAACACCTTATAAAAGTTTCTCTTTGCATCCCCTCGGTGCAAGCATGAACCACCTGCAGCCTGGTACTGCCTGATTCGTGGATTGCTGAAGGCTCAAATAAACCCCTTTTAATATTTTAATGTACTCAAGTTTATCTTTTAACACTCAGAACCCATATATATATATATTTTTTTTTTAAAGAGAGAGGGACAGAGAGAGAGACAGAGAGAAACAACTTTATTTAGTTTTTCACATGGCCTTAGTTGCTCCAACACTAAGTTGTGTACGTGGTGCTGGGGTTTGAACCTGGGTCCTCATGCTTGCCAGGCAAGCGCTGAAACCGCTGAGCCACCGCTCCAGCCCCAGAACCCATATTTTTAAGAAGCACCTATGGATTCCAACCCTTAGCCCAACATGTGATAAAGGTTGTTCCTGTCCTCCGAGAAGATGGTCTAGCAGCTCAAACTAATTGTGAGGCAATTAGCTCATAGAGATGTAGGAGTTCAGAGTTAAACTATAATTGAGCAGATGACATTTTAAAAAGACTGTCACCAAAATTGGCTAGGTTGACCTTGAAAAAAATTTTAAAAGAATACTAGTCTAGGAATCAAAAAAAACCTAGACTCCATGCCCCTTGGCTCTGTGATCTTGATAATGTCTCTAAGCCACCCTGAGCCAAATCTGAGAGTGAAAATCATAATACCCACCTTACAGGGTGGATGTGAAATTAAAAAGTAAACACACGAGGCTGGCACAGTCCATGACAAAGAACAAGAAGCAGAGAATGCTAGCCGTCTGGTTTTCTTCTTCTGATAGCCACTCAGTCACTGTGGATATTGCACAAGTTATTGCTCCAACTGGGAGGGCCGTAAACTGTTTTATGACCTAATGAGGGCCAGATGCCCAACAGAGAACCACAGCACCAAGGTGCAGTCCTAGAACCTTTGGAACACACAGTTGCTCAGCTTCTAGTTCTCCCATTGGCCTTGGCCTAGGTCTAGGGAAAACCTAAATATATTATTTGGGGCTCTGATTCAAATCTTGCCAAGGTCTGTCGACTTAGCCACTCTGAGTGATTCTAGCCAGAAAGCCAGCAATCAGGGAGCAGCTATGACAAGGAATCCAACACACACAAACACACACGCAAACACACACACACACACACACACACACACACACACACACACATGCACACCTAAGAAAGCTCCATCTTACAACAGAGAACTCAATAGATGACTATCTGCAAAACAGGCCAGGCTCAGACTAAAAAAAAAAGACTCGTCTTTGGGATGAGACGCAGCCATGCATGGCTCAGATAATTAGGAGAATTGAAGTCATCTTTGCCACCCAAGTTTGCTGAAAGTGGGAGGTGAGCAGAATTATTTTTATTCCTGGTAACCTAAAAATGCTGTTATAAACAGAACAGTTGGAAGATTCCAAACAGCCTTATTTCACAGCTGAGAAAATGAAATCCCAGAGAAGGTCGGGAACTTGTCAAAGACACACAGGCCATCTGTGGCTGGTTGAGGACTCTAGCCAGACCCTCAGGAATCCCAGTCCATGGCTTCGTTTTGTGTTTGTCAATCATGGATTAGAACAGGGTGTGATAGGCAATGCCCCCAAGCCATGCCACCCGAGCTGCAGGCACCTGTCCTAATTCACCATCCTGTGCTCTTTCTGGCTTTGGAAGCAGTGAAGAGGGATGGGATGGAGGATCAAAAGCAGAGTGGAGGTGACACTGTTTGCCAAAGCTGTCATAACAAAGAACCACAAATCGGACGGCTTCATAACAAATAGATTTTCTCGTGGGTCTGGAGGCGGAAGACTGAAGGCTTCCCCGTGGTTGGCAGGTTGCTTCCTTCTGAGGGAGGAGGACCAGGCCCCTTCCTCCAGCTTGCAGATGGTGTCCTCATCTTCCCGTGATGCTCTCCTGGCATGTGTCTGTGTCCAAATTTCACCCTTTTATTAGGACACATTGGCTTAGGAGCCCACTTGGCTCTGGGATGACCTCATCTTCACTAATTACATTTGCAACAACCCTGCTTCCAAATAAGGTGACATTCTGAGGCACTGGGGGTTAGGACCTCAGCATTTCAGTTTAGGAGATGGTGGGGACACAGTTCAACCTGTAACAGAGGTCCCCTCCTCTGTCAATTTGTCCAGAGAGAACAGACTGACAGGCTGGCAAGCAGGAACAGGGATCCATGAATATTTGGCAACTCCTCTTGTGACATTGTGGAAGAAAATGGTGGCGCAGCCAATGACAACCCTAATAACCCAGCAGTTCCATCCCGAACATATTCAGTTGACTCTAGTTAAGAAGCATGACATGGAACTGCATGAGAACATTTGTTGCAGTGTTGTTTATAATACTAAAACACTCTATCCACATGAGATGAGCGTATAGAAGGTCACAACGGGCTGAACTGTGTTCCTCTAAAAGTCATGTTTTGAAATTCTACCCCAAGAATCTCAGCAGTGACTATATTTAGAGATAGGGCCTTTAAAATGATAATCAAGTTAACTGGGAACGGTGGTGCACACTTGTATTCCCAGCAGCTTAGGAGGCTGAGGCAGGAGGACAGTGAGTTCAAAGGCAGCCTCAGCAGCTTAGAAGGCCCTAAATAACTTAGTGAGACCCCGTCTCAAAATAAAATTTAAAAAGAGTTGGGGATGTGGCTGAAAGATTGAGCAGCCCTGGGTTCAATCCTAGGTACAAAAATTAAAAAAAAAAAAGGTAATCACGTTACAATGAGGTCATGAAGATGGGACTAACCCAATATGAGTAGTATCCTTATGAGATTTTTGAACTCACAAGCACAGAGGGAAGGAGAAGACACGAGTGCAAGGCAAGGAGGGAGGCCTCAGGAGAAACCAGTCCTGCAGACACCTTGGCCTTGCCTTCAGACCTTCAGATGTGTGTGAAACTAAGCCTCTGTTGCTTAAGTCACCCAGCCTGCCGGACGGTGCTATTGCAGTCCAAACAAACTGTGATGGTGGAAGTAGGAAAACGTGCAGAGAAGATCAGCATCAAATTCAAGACCTGGGTTACCTCTATCAGGAAGGAATGGGTGTGACCACGTAAACTTCTAACATTTATGTGGGCAAGGATCGGTGTGCTGGGAATTGAAGCCAGTACCTCGTGCTTGCCAGGCATGCACCCTACCACTGAGTTACACTCCAAGCCCCCTGTAATATTTTATTTTAGGTCTAGTGGTGGGCACCTCGATGTTTATGCTATCATCTCTATTTTTTTTTTTTTTATTGGAAACACACAAGACTAGCCGAGTGTGCTGGGTATAGTGACGCATGCCTATAATCCCAGAGACTTGGGAGGCTGAGGCAGGAGGATCACAAGTTTGAGGTCAGCCTCAGCAACTTTGTGAGGCTCTGAGAAACTGACGCTGTCTCAAATTAAATATAAAAATGGGCTGGGGATGTGGCTCAGTGGTTAAGCGCCCCATGGGTTCAGTCCCCCATGCCAAAAAAAGGATAACTAAGTGTGACTGCTGTCTGAGTAATCCCTCCTTGCAAGGCAGCCCAGAATGCAGAGAGCCTAGTCTCTTCTCTCCTTTGGACTCAGTTTCTCTAACTGTAAAATTAAAAGAATGAAGTAAATCAGTATTTCCCAAAGTGTATTCCACAGAACACTTATTCAGGAGATTTTTAATATATATTCTACACCAAAAGAAAAAAAAAAGAGTTACCAGGTCGATGAATATTAAAAACACTAAATTGACACATATTTTTCCCCTGGCTTTTTGTCCCCCAGGGCCAAGGACCAAAATCAGGCCCTTGCATGTGCTAGGCAGGTGCTCTGCCACTGAGCCAGATCCCCAACCCCAATAATCACATTTTTCAACTGTGGAAATGTCCAACGCTTTTAACGAGTAGCCAGCAGGAGCTTTGATACCTGTATAACCAAGTTCTTCCTTCAAGGAACAACTTGAACAATGGTTCCTGGTGGTTTGAAAGAGCATGAATGATTATTTGCATGGGCTACTTTGTATAAGTGAAAATATTTGAAAAGTTTAAACCGATGGAGACTGGTTTGGGGCTTCTCACCTTCAGACAATAAGAGGTACCTCTCTCATCACCACATTGAAGACCAACCCTCCAGTGCGTGAATTTTAAGGAGACAAACCATCCAAACCATAGTACACTCCGTTTACCCAAGTGCATTTCTCAGGACACCAGTTTCATATAATGTGTGCAGGAAAAGTCTCCAGAGATAAATATGTGTGGGAACATTGCAGCCCTAACCTTGGGTTGGAAATGTTAGAACACCAAAGGCTCCATGGGGCCCTGGAAGAAGAAAAAAAAATAGCTGTTGAACCTAGCACTTCCCAAACTTACTTGACTACAGTGCTCTTTCTTCTTGGAATATCTATTAAAATTCCCCCCCAAAAAAACAAAGCAAAACAAAAACAGTCTACATAACATACTTGAAAGCAGATTTGTTAAATGAATAAGCTTCAGATGAGAAAAAGGAAAAAGACACAGAGAGTGACCCTAGGGTCGTGCTCGGATATATGTGTAAATATATCACAGCTAGATAAAGGACTTGAAGAACACAGCAAGACTTGATCGTTACCTTCCAGAACTGCCATGGCTGGCATTTTCCTTTTTGCCAAGCTTTTTTTTTTTTTTTTTTGCATTTCAAAATTTTCTATAATGAACACTAGTACTACTTTACCAATCACAAAATTACGAGTATGCACATATGCGTACATGTATGTATGCCCATGTAGACACATGTATATGCATGTGCATGTGCATATATATATGTATGTGAGCTTTTTCCCAAAATAAAATGTCATCCATCCTAAGGCCACTGAGGGAAATCCTGGATCTTTGCAGTAAAGCAAGGTGACACAGAGGTCCTAAGATACAGGAGAAGCTATGTTTTCATTAGGCTCTTCCTGCCCTTGCCCCAAAAGTTCAGGGACACCAAAGGCAGAAATGCCTGTCTTGAATTACAGTGTTCCTTGTGGCCTCTGCCTTTTGGGGAATACCCTCCCAGCATCTGGAGCGAACTGGGAACGTCTGTAGGGTTTTTGTAACGCTACAGAGGAAGCCGCAGTCCACTCCAAAACCCAGGATCTCTTACAGGGACACCACAAGTGTTGGCAAGAGCTTCATTTCAGGAAAATGCTTAGCTCCTGAAAATCAATTTGAATGCAGACTTTTGTCAGAAAAAGAGGACTATGTAACCCAGTACGTTCCTCTCTTTGTTTTAGCTGCCAGGAAGTGGAGACCCACACTCAAGTGGAGACCTCACCTTTTGACGATCTCCTTTTATTTTTTTTTAAGCTGGGTTCCAGAATGTCAAGCCGGAAGACCCTGATAGGACATGTGGCTCCATGCATTCATACAGGGAAACCAAGGCCCTCAGTATGCACCTGGCCTTTCTCAGGTGACCAGTCACCCTACTTCCTTGAAATCCATCCCACCCAGTTTAGTCCCAAGTGTCTCTCTTTGCATAGCTGATCTACAAAGCATCTAGGATTCCGGAGAGAAGTGCTCCCACTTACTGTGACTTTGACGGCTCCTACCATCCATCACAGCTGCTCAGACAGGAGCGCAGGGGTCCTGGCCGAGTCTCAGCATAAGGTGAGTGTATCCACTAACTAAGCAGATACAGCCGAGGGGTTCGCAGGAGCCAGGGCCTGGAAGGGAGGCAGGTGGCCATTCCCTTGAGTCACCATGTTTTTGTCCTGGGAAGACAGCTGGACAGAGAAGCAAGCTATGTATCTACCAGAGTGGTTCCTGGGCTTTTCTGTTTTATGTCACTTCTGAAACTGGTAAGCCACCCTCTGGCCTTTAAGTCATGATTCCCAAATGCTAGTCTAATGGGTAGGTTCAGGATGCAAAAATAATAATATATATATATATATATATATATATATATATAAAGAATAAGGATGATGTAGTGAGTTAAAAAAACTCTTTTTTGTTTTTTAAATTAGTACTTTATTTTATGAAAAGATGATACTGAAATTTGTTTTATTGCTCTTTCAAGGCAAAATCAAATATTATCAATCCCATGTCAGAGCCTGAAAGAAAGAAAAAACAGTTTGGTGATGTGTGAAATACAGAAGTGTGCGAGTCCTTGTCTAAAAACCTGACCAGGCCTGCCAGCAGCATGTGTCAGGATGGGGTTGAATGGGGTCAAAGGTGGCCGGTGAACCAGGGTCCAGATCCTTGCCCCAGACCCTCATGTGCCCTTTCCTGCTCAGCCAGCCTCCTGTCCTGCTCCACACCCCGTTCCTGTTGAGATGCCAGATCACCCACTGTTCCCCAACCAGCTGAGCACTCTCCTTGTCTGTGGGTGACAAGGGTCACTCTTCCTTCTTCTCTACTCTTTTTGAGTTCCAGCTCCAGCACAGCCCTTGGGCTGAAAGTGAAGGAGTTCCACAGCCTCTGGGGAACTTGGCAGCCAGACTTTCCTCACGTAAAACCTGTCCAGAAGCTTCTAGAAGTCAGGCCCATCTCTCTCCAGCCACAGCATTTTGAACTCAGTGTACTCAGCTCTGTTAGGGTCACTTGTTTCCCATGGACTAGGTCTTTGAGGGCAGGGACCATGTCTTATTTGACTTTATATCCACATAGCCTCTGCAGCCTCTTGGGCTCAGCGGATAGCTGTTCAGTATTTATTGAGCAAAGGAAGGTGGGAGGGGGTACACAAAGGCAGCTCAGGACATAAGTAAGCCTCAGAGAGGATGGAGTGGCTGACTATCTCACTGCTCCTTCCCCCAGAGCTCAGCCAAGAGCAGTAGCAGGAGGTGCCTGGGGGTCAGAAGGCCCAGGCTATGAGAGGGACAAGGACCACAGGGCTCTGCCCAGGCCAGAAGCCTAAAGAGCTAGCAAGCATTTATTAGAGGACTGATATTTAGTCTGCACCCAAAATAAGGTTAGGAGGCCAGGGCTCAGATGGGCTGGAGCTCAGTGGTAGAGCACTTGCCTGGCACGCATGAGAACCCAGGTTTGATCCCCAGCACCACATGCACAATTAAGTGGAAAAAAACAAAAATCAGATGAAAAAATAAAATTGACTTTCTCTTTAAAAAGAAGAAGGAGGAGGAGGAGGAGGAGGAGGCGGCCAGGATGTAGAAGGTGAACAGCTCACCCTGATTGTATAAGATTAACAAGTGGCGCTGCAGGGCTCTGTCCGACTCTAAAATACATGTCCTTCTCAAGAGGAAGAGCCAGCCTGGGGCAGGGCAGTCCCTGCCCAGGGCCCACAGCTCTGCCTGAGATTCCCTCCCTTGGAGAACTGAGAAGAACATTCTCAGAAGGTGCAGTGGCCATTTGGAGCCAAGGGGCCATTTGTCACAGCAGACGTTACCATGTCCGCTATAACAAACACAGCTCTTTCAGACTCCATGAGGCTTGAAAATGTGGAGGGAGGACAGCAGCCTGGCAGAGTCAGGGTATATTTTTGTGAATTGGAGAGTGACAGCCATAGATATATTACCAAGAGTTCAGAGAGTGTTGGAAAAAGAAATATTTTTGCTTTATCACCAGATCCAGAAACTCCAGCAGAGTTTTAATTTCTGATGGATTCTGTCTGTTTAACAGGCAATATAATAACGCAAATGAGGGAGGTGGAGAGCATTTCAACACAAGACACATCAAACACCCCATCCCGAGATGACGCCCAGGCCTGCATAGGCCTTGCTGAGCCCTTTAATGGGTCATAAATGTTTGTAACCTGGCAGCAAAGGAGGGGAACATACAGTTCTCCAGGGAAGTTGGCAGCTAGGCTCCTGATCAGAAAACAAATTTAGCTTTCGACAGCACCAGGTTTCAAACCTTACCAAATGTTCTCATATCCTTAAATGTTGTTTTTCTTTTTTCCTTTCTTTTTTTTTTTTTTAAGAGAGAGGGACAGTGCGAGAGTGAGAGTGAGAGAAAGAGAGAAACAATTTTTATTTAGTTTTTAATGTGGCCTTCATTGCTCCGAGAGTTTGTTGTGAACGTGATATTGGGGTTTGAACTCGTGTACTTGCGCAGGCAGGGCAAGTGCCGTAACCACGGAGCCACCGCTCCAGCCCTCTAAATGTTCTTTTCCAAATAATGATAAGTGTGGGAAACAATCATGCATTCACAGAATATCACTGAGCCTGGGCCAAGGGACCAGGGAACTAGGAGTCAACCTGGGAGGTCAAGGGAAACAGCTGGGTCAGGTGAGGCTGAAAGGCGAGAATTCCCCAGGATGAGAAGAGAGCTACTGGGATCTAGGATCGCAGTGACCAGACCATTTTTCTAAAGGCATAAAAAAAAAATTGATTCTTTAAAAACAAATGCCCCACAATAGCCAGCAAGCTACAGCTGGCACTGGGAAGAAATGCAAGACGTACCTGCTTCTCCCCAAATGATCTGCCCACGGAAGCTGTAAAGCGGTTCAGGCCGTCAGTGGGGAGGGTGTCAGGGGCAAGAGACACTGAAAATGGCAGAAGGGCTGCCCTTGACCTTGTCCTCTCCTTTGACATCTCACGCATTACTTTGCAAACCACTTCTAACCCATAGTGCTTTTTGAACTTTGGAATAGCCCAGTGAGAGACCCTGAGATTCAGAAGAAAGGATCTCCTGTACCAAAGTCAGAGGTCAACGACATAAAACAGAACCTAATTTTACTAAGGTTTATTGTTTCTCAACTTCAATTTCTAGGCAATTTTTAAAGTGCATAGTTTGGAGGTTTTTAGTAGTCACTGAATTGTATAACCATCATAACTGTCTAATTCCAGAATATTTTCTTTACCATAAAAAAAATCCCATACCTATTCACAGTCACTCCCTACCACACCCCTTCCTGGACCATCTTTTTAAAGGAAACAGCTGATCCCAGACTAGGTCAGAATGAGGAGGGCTTCCTGTTGAACAAAGATGTCAACGGGAACTCAGTATGGATGGGGACTTTGGCTGAGGTCATATCAGGAATTGGTGGCAGGGACAGTGATGAGGTCTACAGATCAGGGCTGCAGGGATTTGCAGGGGAGTGACTCTGGATCCGTGCTTCTCAAAAGTACTAGGGGACTTGTTAAAAAGCAGTTTGGATTTGGAATTCTAGTACTATTCTCCACTTGTACCAAGCTCCCAGACAGTGCCAATCTAGATGCCCTCAGAGCAACAGGGGCTCTCGCTGGTTAGCAGCACTGAAGGACTGTCATGTTGGAGGACAGTGGAAAACCTCCGGACTTAAAGTCACTGCTTTTGAGTTGGTCAGATGTGGGTCTAGACTTAGCATCCCCCAGCACTTGTGTCTTGAACAAGGTTCTTCGGTCACAGGAACAAAGCCCCATCCCCTTTCAATCAAGAAAGGGGAAGCTATTGCCCTGGCTTCAAACCAGGTCTCAGGTGGCAATGTTTGCCTCACAAGCCCAGTGGATTTCTCTTTTAAGTGTGGAAAGTTGTGAGTGTTAATGTGATGGGGGAGACTGGAAAGAATGGGAGAGCTCAGCTTCCTTTCCTTCCCCTGCACGGACTGATGGCCCAGAGGGAGCCTGGCACTCTTAGAAGCTGCCTCTGCTCAGACATCTCTTGCATGGACACCTCAGGCGTCAGCAGCCTCTCTGGCCTTCTCCAGTGCTGGTTTGGTAGGGACATCCTGGTTTGCCTCAATCACTTTTCCTGTCTCTGAATATCAGGCAGAAGGGCTGAAATGGGGGTCCTTTCCCTTGCAGAAAATCCCTGGGTCACTTTGCTCTGCAGACCCTTGGGAGGGGCTGGCTTTGCCCAGTCAAAGCGCGCCTGTGTTCACTGTCTACATATACGAGACCACTCAGGATGTGGCCCACAGTGACCTTCTGCCTTGGTCTCTCCAGATAACAGCTGGCAGATTTTTCCATTAAAAATTTCCTTTTAAAAATCTAAATGGGGGGGCGGGAGCGGTGGCTCAGCAGTTTCGGCGCTTGCCTGGGAAGCAGAGGACCTGGGTTCAAACCCCAGCACCACGTACACAACTAAGTGTTGGAGCATCTAAGGCCATGTGAAAAAATAAATAAAGTTGTTTCTCTCTTAAAAAAAAATCTGAATAGGGCATTGTGTTACATAAATTAAAGCCTCAAGAGAACATTCCATTACAAAAACTACCAGTATTTCAGGGACCAAAGGACCTCAAAAGTGACTGGAACTAGAAACAGGGAAGCTGTCAGAACCGTCTCTCTGGGGTTCCGGAGGTCACCAGAAGTCAGCATGTGCTCCACAGAAGAGCGTACATGGCTGTGTTCAGCGGCCCAAGCCTGGCTTCACCTGCCTGCCTAGTCCAGGGCCCAGCATGGTTGAGAGGCGAATCATGAATCAAATCCCAGCAGAGTATCTGATTGGTTCATCGCTGGTCAGTTCACTAAAGCTAGGGTAAGACAAAATCACATTGCAGGAGCAAGGCCATGGGTGTGGGGTTAGTTCTCAACGTAAAGGGAGTGTGCTAGGAAGCAGGCACGCCCATGATGTCTAGAATATTCTGTTTCCTTATATAAACAGATATTGCTGTGCTTCGAAATGTGAATGGCAAAACCCACCCCTCTTTCCGTGAACTGAGACTGGGTTGCTTACGTGAGCTCTCATCCCTTGGGGGCTGCTAACCTAGTCACCATCTCCAGTCGGGAGTTCTGGGGGCCTTGAGTGCTGTGCCCGAGACAGCTCTGCGAGCTGGAGCCAAGAGCAAGAAGGTGCCACCCACATCCACAGCTTGGAGGGGCGCCAGGCAGTTCCCTGGTTGTCTCTCAAACACTAACAGTCGTAAATACTCAGCTATGAGATGGCCCTCCTTGGCTCGAGCCAGCCTAAGCAGGCCTCTTTATTTCCTGCCTTAGCACTAAGAAGAGAGCAGAGCTGAACTGGGGAGGAAGGACATTCCAGAAATGCCACAGAGACCTCACTGTGTCTGCCAGAGGAAGCTTCAGAGGGACCATGAGCTGCAGGAGGAGGCCAGGCTGCCAGCTGGGAGAGGGAACGACCTGTGCGTGCTGTCTGGGGAACGCCAGGGCGAGGGCAGGGGCTGGGTCCCGTGGTCCAGGCTGGTCTTCTCCAATTTAAAATGGGAATGTGGCCATAGCATGTCATTCTGATTAAATTCCAAAGATGCTGGACAGACCAAAGAACCACGGGGAAAGGGGCTCTAATCAGTTTTAAGCAGAAGTATTTTCAAAAAGAGTCTCCATCCAAGTAAACCAGGGATGAAGTCCTGCTTCTAACTGTACTCTTGTTTATTCAGTGGAGGAGAACAACTTTTTCAGTCTGGCGGCTGTTGAGGCACACACAAGGGACACCACGCTGTGACAGAGAAGGGTGAAGCCTGTCCAGCCAGGGCCCGGCCCTCGAGTGGCAGTGGGCAACTCCTCCCAGCTGACTGGCGTCTTGATGTCTTGATGGGATCTGTTTTGGTTTGAGAAAGTAAAGGGAAACCTATTCAGGTGAAGTCTCCCCTGGTTTGGATGAGCTAAGCTCGTGCATATGCATAGACACGCACGCGCACGCACGCACACATGCGCACACCCTCCACTGTAAATTGTAGTGATTTTAGTGAGTTGTATTTTTTGCTTGTGCTTCTCGTGTGATAATCTCTGGTTGATTTGTGCCCTCTGCCAGTGTGGGCTTGAGGCTCAGGTGGGAAACAGCTCTTTCCTGCTTCTGTTCTTTGTTCCTCGTTTGATCACAGTAAACAGGGGTCTGAAGCTCAGGTTCATTGTTAGAAGGTCAAAAAAGGGGTCCAAGGCTTGTGTGGGTCTATGTTGCCTATTTTGGAAGTGGGACTTCTGAGTCACCACCTAAATTAAACACAGCATGCTGAAAGATGCCATTGAGGGCCTGTCTCACTGGCTCCACAGAGGAGAGAAAGCCTAGGGAGTGAGCTGGTCCTCTCTGGATGGTAGGGACTAGGAGAAAAAGCACATGGATTTTTAAAATCAGACCTTTAAAGTGACATCGGGGTAAAGAAAAAGTTGTGGAGAGTCCTTGGCAAAGTCTGTTTTCAAATCCCAACCCCAGAACCTTTTACCCTCTCATATATAGGGCAGTTCACTTATCTCCATTTCATAGCCTATAAAATGGTTCACTATTTCACAAACTACAAGGTCCTTATGCACATGAAGATGCTGATGTTTAATGCCCCTCACAAAGTAAGTGCTTAGCAAAGTTGCATCCTGTTATTGGCATTCTTTCTCAAGTTGCCCTTGATGTGAGTTGTGTTTCCATTCCCAGACTCTCAGGCTATGCTCTGGGAGGGCAAGAGCTCATTCATCTTTGAAATTCTCCAAGGACAAGAAGGTACTGTTAGGAAATCTTTGTGGATCCGCCCACCAGTGCTTGGGGCTCCTTCCGCCACCCTAACCCCTTTTTGACATACACACCTTGTGGGCCTGCACGTGGAGATGTTCCACACACATAAGAAGCCAGCACAGCATATTTCAGCTTATGTGTCCCAGGCATCAGTGAAGAGGAGAGCGTGGGGACTGTAGAAATTCCAGGGAGGGCTCAGGGGTGAGACCTGAGGAGGCTCCTGCTGGGATGATCACAATTCGAGGCCAGGGCTGAGGTGTGCAGATGTGTCTGCAGGTGTGGAAGGGTAAGTTCACTCTTGTTCATTGAGTAAGTGCTGTGGAGCACCTACTATGTGCTGAGCACTGAGCTAGGGGCTACAGATGACATGGAGAATGTGACACAGCCCAGTGAGGATAGAGACAGAAGGGTGCATCTGTAAGGCACTCAGAACAAAGGCAAATACCCTGAGAGCGCAGAGGAGGATGGGTAAGGGTAGAGGGCGGTGACAGCCAGCTGGCTCTGAAGCTGAGTACAGGAATCAGCCTGGCCAGAGAGGAAGAACACTCTTCACAAGGCAATAGCACTTGGAAGACCCAGGGGGGTGATGGTGGGAATTGAAGCTTACAGAGGTCTGTGGCCACAGGGGCTGGATTGGAACAGGCCTGCTGCATCCAGCAGTGGGTGCCTTTTAGGGAATGTCCTTCCTGGGGGTGACAAACACTCAGCATTCAGCCAGGAATGGAGAAAGGAAGTGAGAAATGCCCTGAGGATGACAGTCAGGAAACCCACAAGAACAGCTTCACCCAGACGTGTTTGGGGCCAACCAGGTTCTGCCTCTTGCTCTGGAACTCCAGGTTAATGAAGGAAGTTGAGCCTTCAGCTCCTCTGTCCCCTTGGGCCAACAGCAGATCAGATTACGTTTCAAAGGTTAACTGCATTGCCACAGGGCTGGCACCGCATCCAGAGCCTGGAGCGCCAGATTCAGGGTCAGCCTCCAGCCCTGGTTGGAAATACCCTCATTCCTCTCTGATGTTCCAGCCACCATCAAGGACACTGTGCCAGGGGTGGAGGAGTGGCTCAGCGGTTATGGTGCTTGCCTGGCATGCACAAGGACGTGGGTTCAAACCCCAGCACCACGTATACAATGAAGTGTCGGAGCAATGAAAGCCTCATGAAAAACTAAATGGAATTGATTCTCTATCTTCCTCTTAAAAAAAAATTCAGTGCCCCCAGAGGGAGGAACAGACCCTGTACAGTAGGATTTGACTTGAAAGGGAGGGGGCATGCGCACGCACCCCTCTGTCTGATCCTCTCCTTGCTTCCTCCTGCAGCGCCTGCTCTCAGTCAGAGCACAGCATGTCTGGAAGGAGATCTGGGCTTCCGGTCTGAGCCCCTGATGTCTCATTCCCACCGGAATCCTCTGTTTTATATGTGAGCCAGTGGTCTAGGGGACCTGTCCACTTGGCTCACAAGGTCCCCATGGTGGTGAGTTGCTATGCAACTGACATGTGTGCAGGACCAGAAAGCACAGAATGGATCCACCTGCTCTATTTAAGGATTTCCAAATGTCTACTGTCTCTAGCTCAATACGATTGTTCTTGTCATTCCTGAGGGTGGGTGGGGAAGGAAATGACAGTTTTCTTCCCAGAGAGAAGCAGAACTTGCCTCCTTTGCTGACTGAGTTGCTGGCTCAGGCTCCTGTGAGTGTTGCAGGCAAGGCAGGGCCCTGCCCCCAACTCTCTGCTTGGATGCCAGGGAGGCCACTGCAGGTGCCTACAAGGGTGGGGTGCCCTGGGGTCAAAGTCAGAGAGAAACACGGAACCCTGGAATGCCAGGGCTGGGAGTAGTGTAGTACCTCCAGTATATTCTAGGCGCCAAGCCAGGTGACTTCATGTTAGATTACTTAAGCTCCATGACAACCTTGAGCTGAGGCACCATGTAATCTGCATTTCACAGGTTCCGGAGGGTGACCCTGCCTGCCCATGAGCACGTGGCTTTGCCCCCACCCTGCCCACGTGGATCCCCGTCATTGCTGAGGTCTCACCTGAAACGTGGCCTTCTCAGAGAGGCTCCCCGGGTGCTCTCTGCAGCCCAGCACCCGGATCCTTTGCTTTATGTAACGTGTTGGTGGTCACACTCACTGGGGGCTGCCTTGTCTCCTGGCTACCTCTCTAGCACCCCTCGGTTTTGTTCACCACTATCTTCCTTGTGCTTCAGGAGGCTTTTGAGAAAATACTTGTCAAACAAAATACAGGATTAAATGCAGGCATGAAGGACTTATGCATTGCCTAGTTTTTAAAAATTCTTTTGTTGTGGTTCATTGCCTTTCTTTTGAGACACGGTATGAGAAATGATGTTTTGGGTGGAATTCTTTATGAAAGCCGCAAGTTCCCATCCTCTTTCTCCACTTGAAGCCTTCGAGCCTTTGGCTGTGAAGGACTCCACGAGGGTTTCTTCCCACTTGATAATTAACATGGTACCCGAGGCACCACGTGCTCTGGGCTTGCACCAGTGCTGAGGGACAAGTCAGTGAAACTCGCCACTGAGCTGCTGCACAAATGCAGACCGTGGCTATCGCTATCCTGCAGAGAAGCATGTTTTGTCTACACAAGCATTCAACTTGAACAGAGTCAGCCGTAGCCCAGACCCTGCTGTCCTCAACGGTGCAACTCCTTGCTTGAAGTGGCACCTTCCCTTCTCCCTTCCAACTTCATTGTAGGAATCACCAGAGACAACCAGCCAGCGCGCCAATTGCTGGTGCGTAGTAGGTGCTTGGTCACTCCTGCCTCCCTTCCTTTCTCCATCTGGACCCGACTTGCACATCCTCTTTACACCCCACCCCTCCAGGCACTTGTCCTTTCTTCTGAATCCTTATACCACTTGCTTCTTTCACCTGCCACCGGCCACTACCCCGGCAAACTCCAACCACTTCCCCCATCCTGGGGACTGATCAAGGGGCCCTTTACCATTCAGTTACATTCCCAGTCCTTTTATTTATTTATTTATTTTCCCAGACCTTTTATTTTAAGACAGAGTCTCACTAAACTGCTGAGGCTGGCTTTGAACTTGTAATCCTCCTGCCTCAGCCTCCCAAGTAGCTGAGATTACCGGCATGTACAACAGCACCTGGAATAACCCAGCTAACTTTGCACTGAGTCGTTTGCTGCCTGGCTGTGGGAGTGCCGTGAAGACAGGACTTTGTATAATATGTAAGGGCCTGGTTATTCTTATCCTGCAACATGGTTGGTTTCAGGCCTGATCTTGACTGTGGTAGCTAGCTGCTCCACTGATAAGCATCTTAAGCTCTTAGAGATTTAACGGATAGGGGCTGGAGCAGTGGCTCAGCGATTACACACTTGCCTGGCATGTGAGAGGACACGGGTTTGAACCCCAGCACCACGTACACAGCTAAGTGTCAGAGCAATGAAAACCAGATAAAAATCTAAATGAAACTGATTCTTTCTCTGTCTCTCGCTGTTCTTCTCTCTTTGAAAGAGAGAGAGAGAGAGACAGAGAGACAGAGAGAAAGAGACACACACACACACACACACACGGAACGGATGTAGAGTGAGTCAGGAAAGCAGGCACTGAAATATGGATGGGCTTTCCCCCTCCAGTTCTGAATGGAGTTCTGTCAAGGCCTCCATCTGGCAGACTGAGTCCTTGACCCCATCACGATGATGTCCAATGTCTGAGCCCAGAGACTGGAGAGAGAGTCTTAGGACCTGAGTTGGTCTGGAGTGGGAAAATCTATAGTACTTAAACAAAGGCTGAATCAGGAGATGCTAAGGTCAAACCACGGGGTTTTTGGGGGCCGGTCAGGTCCTTCCTGAAATGCAGACTAGACAGAACCAGACGGCAGGAAGAGCTTCGAGGACTGCTGAGAACCTGGGTCCCTGAAGCTTGCTCGTACAGGTGCGGCGACAGTGTCTGAGGGTCAGCTCCTGCTCGGAGGGGCACCCACCAGCCCCCAGCTGCCCTGGGCTCACTGGTCTGTAGACACAAGAGGACAAAGCAGCAGCAGAGATCCTCCTTCCTGCTTCCAGAGGACCCGCCTGTGCCTTCCCTCTCCCAGCATCTCCCCTGTTCTGGCCTCCAGGCAGTGTCCAGGGCCTGGCACCTGGCCTTCAGCCAACTTACACTATTCCTTTGCAGTCTGGGGTTAAACGTCTGTCAGGCTTTGACGTTTGGGTGGAAGGGTTTGGGAGCCCTCACATCCAGAACCCACAGGTCTGCCTTATGCAGAACTTCCCTCTCTTCACAAGCTACAACCTCAACTTTTGCCGAGAATGGCTGAGTAGAACAAGAACCTTCAGTCTGCACATGGCCCCGTCCCTCCTGCCAGGATCTGCTGCCCGGGGCTGCAGACACAGGGACCCATTCATCTCTCCCCACAAGGCTGCAGCCCTAGCCCTTAATGCTCCTCAATGGGACACTCTTTTTAATGAGCTTTTTGTTTTCCCATCAGATATGCAAATAAGCTGATAACGATTTTTTAAAAAGGCAAAATAAAAATCTCTCATTATGGGAGATTTGGCCTGTGAGCTCCTGCCTTGCCGAGGAAATGGGTCTGAAAAGGCGTGGAGGAAATGAAGAGGCAAACTTTCATGTCTATTTTAGTGCTCCAGTGAAGTCCTATTTCCTTTTGGCTTTGTGTACACAAGGAAAGGACAGTTGTTAGTTCAGTTATTACAGATAACCTATGTCCTTCAAGTAAATGTAGTTTATCTAAGTGGGGCTGTAATAAATGACTAAGTTTTCCAAAATAGAACTTGCCAGCTAATAGTGAGGATAATAGCAGATATCACTTTATTGAGCAATTACTGTAAAACTCACACTTGCTAAGAACTTAGTAGACATTAGAAATATTGTTAGGGCTAGGAATTTAGCTCAACGGGAGAGTGCATGCTTAATATACAGGGGGCCCTTGGTTGGAACTCCAGCATGACAAAAAAGGAAAGGAAAGGAATGTTGTTGCTGGCTACACCTGTGTCACCCGGAAATCCCATTCCTGAAAATCTGTTGCAGAGAAATACAACAAAGGGAGGTCTGTGTGTGCAGGCACGTGCTCATGGGTGTCTGAAGGTATTGTTCATGGTGACAGCAACTAGAAATAGTGAATAGTGATCAACATAGAAGCAGATGACTGTATCAAGCTATTTCCAGATCATGAAATCTCATGCAGTCACCAAAATTGGAGCTTTATCAGGTGACCGGGAGATGGAGCGCCAAGAGGTATTGCTGAGTAAGGAAAGCAGGATGCATAAAATTGTGCATAGTAATTTCTTTCTAAAAATCACCCCCCAATCTTTGATATGAGTATGCATATGCACTTAAGGGTACATGTTTATACGCCTTTGTGATTCTCTTATTTGTGGAGAGAAATATGCGTGGTACAGTCTGGGTTGTCAGCACGGTAATGCAGGTCACATCCTGGCCTGGGTTTGGCAGGGAGCCATACTGTGTGAGTGTGCTGGACTAGGGCAGGGCTCAAAGCAAAGGCAAGGGACAAAGGACTGAAGAATTCACAGAGTCTATATCATCACATTTGTGTATTTATGTGAAATCGTGTCAATTGTTAGTAATGCAAGCGGAATGAAAATCAAAACGATACTGCTTTCTTCTCAATAACATCATGGAATATTACCTTTCTCATGCTGTAGTTGAGGAACCTGATGATCTGGTTCACTAAAAGCTATCTGATAGGCCAACACTGTCTGATTCCAAACCCCAAATTCTTTTCCTAAAAGTACAATTCATGGTTATGGCAACAGCAACAATAAGAACAAATCAGATAGCACGCAAAAGTCCAAAGAAGATAGTGAAAACCCTTGAGACCCAGAGCTCCTACCGCTAACATTTGGGAAAACCACCTGCAGACCTTTCTCTATGCTTGTGTACCTATTTACTATATCTTGCAAAATATGTCAATGTCAGCCCGCTGCCGAGGTCAGAGGGAGGCCCCGCACTCCTCAAGGAAGTGGATGTTCCCACAGCCAATCATTCTGCAAAGTGGAGGGTCCTAGGCAAGAAATAAGGCTGGTCCTAGGTCTGGGGGAGGAGGGGACAGGCCCAAGAGTCACCTTGGAAAGCTCAGTGTGGGACCTGCAAAGGGAACCACAGAGTAGCCAACTCTCCAAAATGCCAGGGTGCTTGAGTGCTATTTATAGTGGCCTCCCGCTTCCAAAAGAGCCATCCCCCCCGGCAGCCATGAAAGAACCAGGAAGACTCCGGACAGGTGGCCAGTGTGTCCCCACCCTGGGGTCAGAGGAGAATGCTGTTTCTCCAGCTCCTCATACGGCCACACAATGCTCTGCTCAGAGGGTTTGCTACATGGTCATCTGTTTCTGTGTACAGAAGGGCTGACCCACCAGACTTGTCAGTAACAGCATAATTGCTATAGTAGGTCTCTTTTGAAGGTGACGCTGGCTGGAAGGTCCTGCCTTTCTCTGGAGGAGACACTGAAGTGATACGGAGCTGTGCCATCTACACAGAGACAGCCAGGCAGGTTCTGAAGATGCTCACGCAGCTGCAGAAGTGACCAGATATTTCTTCCAGGTGCTCACTACTCCAGGAAGGCACGAAGCCCCTGTTCTAGTGACTGCAGTGAGGCCACCCTGGGGGCAGCCAGCAGAAGCTGCTCATCCAGGGAGGGGATATGACTTCCAGGGTAATCCTTGAAAACACAGCCAAGCCTAGCATGCACAAGGCCCCACATTCCGTCCTCAGCCCTGGGAGAAAAAAAAGAAAAAGAAAAGAGCACAGCCAAGTTTGTGATCTTCAGGAGGCGGCAGCAGGGTACACTTTATGGACTAGTCTAGAAGCGTCTGAGGAAGGGAATTTTGGAGATAGATACTTTGTTCTAATCTGGGTAGGTGGGAGCTCCATGATTTGAGTATTAAGGAAGGGTGACTATATTTTGTACCCCGTGCAGGTAAGGCAGGATGTACCAATTACATTGCTTTAGCTTGGATTAAAACTGTCCCCTGAAAGCTCAGTATGTGAGACAATTCAAAAAAGGTTCAGCGGTGACAGGACTGGGTTATGAGAGCCTCAATCCAATCAGTGAGTGATCCCCTGACAGGGATTAACTGGCAACGGCAGGCAGGTGGGGTGCGGCTGGAGTGGGTGATTGGGGGCGTGCCTTGGAGTAGATATTCCGTATCTGGTGCAGAGTCTCTCTCTGCTCCCTGGAGCCATGCCAGGAGCCACCGCTTCCCTCTTCTGCCATGACGTTGGGTCTCGTCTTGAGCCCCAAGGAATGGAGCAGGCCTTCATGGACTAAGAGCTCTGAAACCACAGTCCTCAAAAAAACCTCACCTCCTAAAATTGTTCTTGCTGGGTCCTTCAGTCACAGTGATGAAAAAGCTGACTAAAACATACCCAGACAGAGATATAGATATCCAAACCATGAAACCTGTTAAAACTCATCAGCAGCTCCTTTGGGGTGAGCCCAAACCCCTAACCGTAGTCGCTTTGTGGGTTCTACTGTGCGCTCTAGCCACAGCTGTGCTGAAGCCTTCCAGTTCCTTCTTAGGTGTCCAGGCCTTCTCGTGGGCTTCAGCTTTTGCTTAGAACACTTCCCTTTCCAGGCACCTGGACAGTTCATTGATATGTTTTGTTCAGACTCAAGAATTCTGCCTGGCTCGCACTTGTGTCCCTGGTATTTAGTATGAAGTTCGCAATTACAAATACTGTTAGATGTCCCAACAGTGAGGCAGGTAATTTTACACAAAGGGGTCAGGTTCTGCAGTCTTCTTTGGGGCATTCAACAGTCCCCTCCACCTTTGCCCTTAACTAGGAGTTCAGACCATGGCATTGAGGGTGTGGAGAGTAACCCTCGTCAGCTCCATCCTATCTTCTTCTATTTCCTGAATATGGGTGCTTCTCACACAAATGCTGAGCACACAACAGGTGCACAATTAATGCTTATTAAACCACTAAAGTGAAATGCTTCAGGGCCTTCCTCATTCTTTCCCTACTTTATTCCACCCCTTCTCTGAGGTCAGCAAAGTTATCTCTGGGCAAAGTCCAGACTGTTTTTCACACAGAGTGAGTTGAGCTTCTCTGCACCTGCACCTTGCTCCTATCTCCTCATGGCTCTTGATATACACGACAGTTATGTGTCTATAAACCTGCTGTCTGACTCAGCTTTGATCATTTTTGGTCCTGGACTGTGTCTTCTTGCATTTGTTACCTCCAGTATCTGGTCCAGCCTTTGCTGTCCAACCAGTGTTCAGTATTTGTTGAATAAATGAACAAGTGAATGAATGTATGACTAAATGAAAAGTTTCAGGTTTCACTCTTAGAAAACTACCATGCTTTAGAATTGACTGGAATCCATCTGAGTTTACTGCTACAGACCTACAGACCCTGGCAGCTTTTTATTTATTTTTTTAAAAAAAGAATGGGAGGGGGCTGGGGATTTAGCTCAGTGGCAGAGCACTTGCCTAGCACACACAAGGCCCCGAGTTTGGTCCTCAGCCCTGAAAAAAAAAAAAAAGCTAGAATGAGAGAAAGAGAGAGAAGAGAAAGAGAGAGAATCAATTTTATTTTTTCATCTGATTTTTGTTTCTCTGACACTTAGTTGTGTATGCGGCACTGGGGTTTGAACTCAGGTCCTCATGCATGCCAGGCAAGTGCTCTACCACCGAGCCACTGCTCTAGCCTAACCCTGGCAGTTTTGATAAAAGTTGAGGAAATTATTCCAGCATGCTGGAACTAGGTAAATGTTTCCTTTTTTTTTTTTCCACATGGTGAAATTGAGGTCCTTACTGCAAAAGATATTCAGCAAATTATATAATAATGAGGTTGACCAAGATAGTAAGATTGATACCAAGCATTTGAACACAAACATCAACATCTCACACCTATTTCTGGTTCCACATAACGTACTTTTCACTTCTCAACAAAATTATGATGAGTCCTTGGAATTATATAGCACTTTAGAGTTGACAAAGTTCTGTAAAAAAACACGTGAACTAGCCATTTGTGGTCAAGTCACTTGCCAGCATCTTTCAGCTCTTTGATGATGGACCCAGGGGTAGTTTTCTGGCTCTAAGTCCAGTATGCTTTCTAGGATTCAATGCTGCCTCCAACATCACAATAAATGGTGGTTAAATATTGATTCTAGACTCACTTGTGGGAAAACACTATCACTTCTGATCAGTTTTATCATTTCCGACTTCTAAGAATTTTCTACAGGAGATGCAGACCAGACTTGTCGAACCTTTACGTAGAGAGCTAATAAGATCTAAATGAGGTTCAAGGAGGAAGCAGTATGTCTGCGTGTGTGCGTGTGTGTGTGAAGCACATCAGTGACTGTATGTGGAATTCTTGGTGTTTCGGGGCACTCAAATGTGAGAGTGAACAAAGAAGCGAACTCTCCAAATGGAGTCTGCAGAGTCTGACATTAGTAAGTATTCACCAATGAATTCATATGTCTTAGGTTACAAATTATCATATCACTTTTCTCATTTAGCCAGTGTTTCCATAGAATTTTTTAAAGATAGAGAGGGAGAGAGAGAGAGAGAGAGAGAGAGAATCAATTTTATTTAGTTTTTCATGTGGTTTTCATTGCTCTGACACTTAGTGGTGCTGGGGTTTGAACTCATGTCCTTGCATGTGCCAGGCAAGCATGGTAACTGCTGAGCCACTGCTCCAGTCCCATAGAATGAGTTTTAAAATTTTAATTGTGTCTTCCAGATAACTCAATCTACTTGTGAATGCCTTCATTCATGAATATAGACAAACACAAGCTACCCTGATGGGGTTTACATTTTGGGAGGATGGGAGATGTGGATAATACCAAACATGAAATTACATGCTATATCAGGCAGTGTGTAGAAAAATACAATAAGAAAAGGGGTACTGGCAGCAGGGAGAGGCTGCGGTTTCCATCAAGGTGTTCAGGAAGTTGACATTTGATTAAGACCCAAGAGCAAAAGGTGTGACTTGTATGGATGCTTTGGGGCAGTCTTTTAATTTTTTTTTTAAATAGAGGGACAGAGAGAGAGAGAGGGAATTAATTTTTTTAAATTTAGTTTTTCACGTGGCTTTCGTTGCTCAGACACTTAGTTGTGTATGTGGTGCTGGGGTTTGAACTCTCGTACTTGCGCATACCCAGCAAGCACCATAACCACAGAGCCACTGCTCCAGCCCCCAGTCTTTTAATTTTAATAAGAATTTCCCCCCAAGTAGCTTACAACAGTTGGCTGCCATCTAAGCAGGGATGTAGCAGGTAGAAAGTGTTTTCTGATCTCTGCACTGACTCCACAGCGCTATGTCCACAGCAGCCGAGTGTGACCCCTCATTCTATGCCGCTTGTGTTTTTCTTCTGCATTGATTCTGTCACATCCAGTTACACCAATGCCCTGTAGCTTCTGGCAGGTCCTCTGCCTCACTGTCGCTCGCTTCTCATGAGCTCTTTCTAATGTGTCACTGTTTTGTTAGGATGGTCCAGAAGAGAAGTGATCAGAAGCCTACGGTGGGATGCGCAGGCTTTACGGCAGCCGTTCTGCTTATTTGGATGGGACTTGTGGAATTTCCTTGCTCTCAATTTCCTTTCTGACTTTCTGAATGCCAAATGATTGGACCACTAACTTGGGAATTATTGCTACTCAAAGCCACACTTTATCTCCTTTTAGGGCTCAGCACCATTTGCTTCCTGATTGCAGTGGGTCATCTCAACAGGGCAAGCTGAAGCATGAGTTCCCCTCATGTGGCCAAGTGAGACCCCGAGGCGAGCAGCACGGGGAGCAGGTTCAGAAATAGGATCCAGGGGCTCCCAGGCGAGGAACACGGAGGAAAGGCACTGCCTTTATGTTTTAACCTGTGTGCCTCTTGACTCCAACCCATGCTGGCACAGACCGCTCTGACACGCACAGGGAAGGCAGAAGGGAAAGAGCTTCGACAGAGGCTCCGAGAGAGTGCTCTGAGAACAAGCAATGAGCAGTGTCCTGGTGTGGCATACAGAGGAGGTGACAGTTGAGCAGAGCTTGAGCATGAACAGATTTTCATTAGATGGAGAGACTGCATGAGCAAAGGCCCAGGGGGAGGGATATCTCGTTTATTGACCAAAAAGTGAGTGAATTATGAGCATACCTTAACTTTTCTAGTGCCTTTGACTAGAAACCTACATTCTTTCAAGTACTATTCTTAAGTCCTTCTTTCTTTCCCTTCCCTTCCCTTTTCTTCCTTTCCCTTCCTTTACAGTCACACACCGTCAGCAGCAGCAGCACTGTCATTGTCATCATTGTCATTGTCATCATTGCCACCATCATCATCTTTGTCATCATCATCTTTGTTATCGTCATCTTGTCATCGTCATCATCTGCCAACTCAATTCAATGGCACTGGAATTTGGAGTGTAGAGGAGTAGCGGGCAACAAGGTGGAAGGTGCCAACCAAGCCTTAGATAAACACTGGGGACAACAAGGGAGTGTTGTCAGAATTTTGAGCATTCTGGAAGGATCACTGTGAGAGATGTGCAGGGTAGACTGGAGGCTGGAGGAGTGTTCAGGGGCCACCTCAGCCAGCATGCTTGAGAGGAGCTGAGCTCTGTCCCCAGCGTGGTGGAGAGGCTGTCACATGCCTCAGTGACCTTTACCCAGAGGCCCTGTACTGGATCCTTTGGTCTCAGGCTGAAGTCAGATGGAACACCAGCCCTGAGCAGCTGCCTCAGATCTCCAGCTCCTGTGCTGCAAGGGGCCGCAGAGGGGAAGAGATCAGAGGAGCCAGAAGCTGAGCCCAGCAAGTTCTCTGTAGTCTCCCAGGAATGTTGTTCCCAAAGAGGGGCTCTCAGCTGCTGGCTCTATCAGGCCACCATGGATCTAACTCCTTTGTTTGACATATGGGGAAACTGAGGCCTGAGAAGGGAAGCGACACGCCTAAACTCACACACATAGCCCCATTTGTCAAATCCCTCCACGCATCTTAGAGGTGCTCTGCATCATCTTTCCTACTGTTAATTTTTACCACTTTTTCAAGCGCTTTTTACTTAATACCCAGGATTCTTCATGGTTAATATTCTTGCTCAAAGCCCATTAAATTTTTTTTCTGCATTTATATTTTTCCAGTAATTTTTAAAAAATCACCTTTTCTGAAGATCTTTCCTTCAGCTTTGCTACAAATTAACAGACTCATAAGTAAGATAATGACAGGAACAAGTCCTTTGCCAAGGTGCCAAAAATATCCCTTACCAAATGGTTCCCTCACCCAACAAATTTTCCCTCATTCCTAATTTGACAAGTGACCTTCAAAGAAAGGAATTATAAAGGGAGAAGACAGTTGCCCTTGGGAGCTGAAGAGAGTCTGGTGGCAGGTCAGGGGCTGAGTAGAACCAGAGCCCCTGCTCTCCACTGGCGTGGCTTGGGGAAAGCAGACTCCTGCAAGTGACCCACAACCCCAGCTTTTCCCCTAGGCCCCCATGGGCCCCTTTTGTTCCAGCCAGATGTTTCTCCTGATCCTTAGAAGTGAATGGCCCTTGCCACCCTTCCTCCACTCCAGTCTTCCTCACTCTGAATGTCCTTCTGCTGTTCTAGCTTTACTTCCTATTCTTCAAGTCTCTGCTCTTCCCAGAGGCCTTCCCTAATGTCTCTGACTCAAACTGTTGAATGATCCTCCTGAATGCTTGGCACTCGATAGGATGTCCAAGATGGAGGGACTCTTGCCAATTCTTTTTCTTCTTCTTCTTCCTTCTCCTTCTTTCTCCTCTTTCTTTCCTCCTCCTCCTCCTCCTCCTCTTCCTCCTTCTTCTTCTTCTTAGAGAGACAGTGAGAGACAGACAGTGAGAGAGAGAGAGAATCAACTTTATTTAGTTTTTCATGTGGCTTTCATTGCTCCAACACTTCATTGTGTATGTGGTGCCAGGATTCAAATCTGAGTCTTCATGCATGCCAGGCAAGTCCTGTAATCGCTGAACCACCACTGCAGCCCCAACCAACACCAACTCTTTTATTTTATGGGGGAAGAAATAGAAGCACAGAGAGAGAAACTAATTTGCTTGAGAATACACAACAAACAGATGGAAAAATTGGCACTTAATTTTCCTGATTCTTGACCTGAGTATATCCTTATCAAGAGAGTTAAGACTATTACATTCATTTGCCACTTAATAAGAATAAACAATATTTTACAACTAATATGTTAGAAGCTTGTCATTGATTCTCTGATGAATTCTTCATTCATCTATGCATTCATTTATTCATCTACTCATTCATCATTTATTCATTGATTTATTCAAGCAGCCAACATTATGGAGGGCCAATGTTCAGGCACTGTGCTAGATGCTAATAAGTATTATTATTATTTCCATTTCATGGTTGAGGAACCAACATTTTGGGGAGGTCCATGACTTGTTTTAATTGATAGAGTAAGTTGGGTCCCAGCAGGAAATGAAATTGATTCAGGTGGCTTCCATGCAAGAACTCTTTCCAGAAATTAAACATGATAAGGAATGTTGAGGCACCCAGACCTTAGTGACAGTGAGAAGCCAGGGCTAAGAGGGCAGGAAAAAAGGGAGGATGCTCTCTTCTAGGGCCAGGGAGAAGTGGAGTGCTGGGGGGTATTGAGGGGCAGAATTGCTGCAGAGATTGGGCCAGGGAAGAGATTAGTCATTGTCCCAACCTCTTTCCAGGAACTTCCCTTGGGTGATCCCAACCAGAACACAGACCATAAGGGATCCCAGTGTAGGCAGACTAGGGAGGCAGCCCCTGGTCACAGAGCAGGGTAGACAACAGGTCTTGAAGGAAGCAGAACTGCCCAGCTCGGTACCTAGCAAGAAAGTGAGTGATCTTGGATGCCAGCTCTGCCTTGACTCCAAATCCTGTCTCTTTCTTCTGAACCATGAGGCTGTATTCAGGTCCTTCTGTTCATTCCTTCAGTCTATCCCTTGTTCAGGCAATAAATATCCTGAGCACACATTTACCTCTTGTCAGCCATGTGCCTCAGTTCCCTCCCCAAATCACAAAATGCATGTGAAGACTCTGCCCTTCTTACCTTTGAGCTCCCTATGTGGCTGGGCATGGTCTTTCATGCATGGTGGAGGACCCCCCATTTTGCTGGTCAGTCTGTAAGCTCTGTAAAGACTGTGACAGTTGTGCTAAAGGGTGCTAAAAGGTATCAAGCCATCATGTGCTTAAGTGTGCTGCAGCAGAGCTGGTCCTCAGAGGGGCTGGGGGAGCATTAATGTGAGGGTGGGGTTATGTGCGGGCTGATGCGTCCAAGGCTCTGGGTCTCTACCACTTCCAACCACACGATGCTCTGAGATCAGGTCTTGCTGCAGGGGCATCTCTCTCTGCTGAACTCTTCCTAGCTCTTGGTTGTCGACCCTGGGCTGCGAGGTCCTAAGGCTACTCCTTTGAGTGTGGGGCAGAGCCGATGAAATCAAGTTTCCCCTTTTCTTCAAATGTGTAGCTCCTGCCTTCTTTGCAGCAGAGTGATAAATGCTGAGGTCTTGAGGGCCTTCCCTTGTAGGTCCTGCTGGGCCAATGCAAATGACAGCCCAGAGTGTCTACACACTGTCAGCGAGAACGTCAATAAGAAATTCAAAGCCCCAAGGGCTTGATCACTAGCTTTCTAGAATCACCAAGAACTAACCTACTACGTCATTTGGATGTGATAGTCAGTCTTCATTGCTTGGTTGATAGATGGTTGTTTAATATCTGTCCCCTCCATTGCATCGTAAGGGATCACAGGAATTAATTCTGTTGCTCACCATTGTGTTACCAGCCCCCAGATATTTTTGTTGAATGGAAGAATAAATGAAAGAAATGATACCTGGCATCCTGTCAATTTGGGACAGGTGACAACGAACTAGACCTTGTGGAGTCCATAGTCAATCTGTGGAATACTGTGTGAGCTTTCTCTTATTCATTCCTAACAAAAATCCAAGAGAAGCAGCAGCTCAGAGAAGACCTGGGCAC
Source organism: Aplodontia rufa (assembly GCA_004027875.1). Classification (NCBI taxonomy): domain Eukaryota; kingdom Metazoa; phylum Chordata; class Mammalia; order Rodentia; family Aplodontiidae; genus Aplodontia; species Aplodontia rufa. The sequence continues at coordinate 49,367 of PVKS010008157.1, forward strand.
ACAATGAGGTTTCTCTGACTCCACTGCAAGTGCCATGGTTCCCACTGTGACCTACCCATGCCCCTGGCCACAGGGCTCCACCTCCCAGTGGGCTGGCTTCCTCTGCCTTCACTCCACAAGGCCTCAGCTTTGCTTAGAGGACAAAGCAGCAAATGGAATGTTAAGGGCAACCTTAGTCATCAAAGTGCCACTCTGAAGGCCAGGAAGTTCAAAGCGGCTTCTCATTTCACAATAGGAAAGGCTTTTATGGAAACCGAGCGTACCTCTGCATTCCAATGACCTACAGCTTCAACTGCATTTTTCTTCTTTGTATGCTTTGTAAGTTTTTCATTAATCATTAGCTTAATAACCTCCTAATTACAAATGGTGGCCTATGGATTAGTCAAATATTCCTAGAACTGGCTTCCCTCCACTCTGCTCTGTCACCCTGCTGCCAAGGATTTGTTCCCAAAGCCCCACCCCATCCTGCCCATGGCTGCTGAGAGGTTCCCTGCTCCTGCCACAAGCGGCTGCAGAATTAGAGGGCAGCGTGGCTGGAGAGCCCTGGGTGCTTTCCTGTGCCCCCTGTCTTCCGTGGCACTGGGTCCTGGAGGACGGTAGAGGCTACTGGCCTCACTGAAGGTTTGCACGGCCTCTAGGCACTTCCGCTCCCTCCCTCGGCTCTCCATTCTCTCGTCATTAAATTAATGATTTTTTTCCTTTTATTTGCTTCCTACTTTTCCACTTCTGCCATTGTTTTTCCTGGAGGACTGTTCTCTCTTTTATTTCCAAATCCTGCTGAATCCTGAGGACCCATATCACATGCCACCTCCTTTTCCTGATCCCCTTTCCAGAAGACACTTATTATTTCAGGGTCCTTTGTGTTCTCATAGCATGTTACCTGTGAATCTCTTTGGACACTTTTTGTTCTTCAGCTATACATTAATTCAATTATTCAGTCACTAAATACTGAGTACCTTTTCAACCAACAATTTACTTATTTTTTATTTTTATTTTTTGGTGCTGGGGAATGAATCTAGGGCCTCAAGCATGTTGGGCAAGTATTCTATCATCGAGCCACAGACTTAGCCCTCAACCAGCAGTTTTTACTGCAAACTCCATATGGAAAGAACCCCTCCTCAGTTACTTTTGATGTCTACCAAGAACTGGCACAATGCCCATGTTGAGTTTAGAAGGAAACCAGGATGTAGAGAAATGGATGGAAAGTGTGTGCCTTCTAGGGTAGGCAGGCAGGGGAGGTCAGGAAGGGAGAGGAGAGGAAGGTGGAACAGCACCAGCAAAAGCACAGAGGTGGGCATGGCAAGGTTACCTGTAAACAGCGCATCCTGCAAAGTTTATAGTTTTGCTGGACTGAAGTATTCGGAGGGTGAAACAGGAGAAGAGTACTCTTCACATGGATGATAAATAATTGGAAACTACTAATTCACTCAGAATATAGAACAGATATTTTTGGGATACCAAAAAATCCAAAAAGAAAAACAAAAATATTGCTCTTCTTATGCATGCGAGGCAAGTACCTTGCTAAATATTTTATTGAAGGCTATAGGGGATCCAGAACTCAGTGTTAGGTCCTCTGATCAAAGACTAGGAGGCTGAGGTGGAGGATGGGAAGGAGCTTGGTGGGCAGAGCAGGGAAGGAAGGATGGCATTCTGCCTGGGTGGACGTTGGCTTAACTAGACAGGGAAGAGCCAAGGACCATCCACTTTGGAAAAAAACTAAGAGGAAGACTGGAAGGAAAGTCTGTCAAGGGAGGCTGTGGACACCTTGTAGAAAGCCCTGATTCCAGGCTGAGGACTTCATGCATAATCTCAGCAGATCCAATGTTGGTTTTGGAGCAGGGAAATCACAGTGAGCACCCTGGAGCCATTTCTCTCACACTAATGAGGAAAGTGAGTTTGCCAGCTATGACATCAAGTTCGGCCAAACTGGCAGAACCAGAACCAAGCTTAGTTTTCCAGGATCCCAGACAATTCTTGAGCACACTTTCCTTAACCATGAACTTGTATATATTTTTGGAATGACCTACCATTTATTTCTAAGTATACTTTGAGCCATGACCAGAGTTTCCTCTGAGAATCTTTCATGGTATGGTGGTGAATAATTTGTCTTGGACGAATCCAGTATCTTTCATCTGGAGATCTTAAGGAGCCTTAATAACAACCAAGCTTCATTATTTCTGCTTTGTGGATGAGGAAACTGACTCACAGAGAGTTCAGTGATTTTTCTCATTCACTCTAGGAGTTATTACCTGAGCTATGAATGAAACTTAGGATGAAACTCTATTTCATAGACCTTTAAATCCTGTACCCCTTTATAGTAGTAGAGTTTACAAAAATAATGATACCTTTGCATCTAGAGGCCATTCTTTATTCTGCTGTTAAATCTGGCTTACATAGGGCAGAACTGTCTTACAACAGCTCCAGCTTGTGTTATCCTATGGTGTGAAGCAAGATGGGAGAAGTCATTATGTGCTTTATTGGTGATGCTCGGATCACCACACTCCATTTTTTTCCTCCACCCTGCCAGTCATCCATGAATCCATTCCATCAACACATATCTGTATCCCTGCTACATAACAGGGACATAGTAATGGTACCATTGGCAAAAGCCTGCTTGGAGACTTAAGATAATGTCTATGAAGCATGCTGCCTAGTACATGGTGCCCTTTTAATAATTATCATCATCATTAAACAAGTAATTTCAAGAGCCCACTGAAAGACAAAAACAAACAAACAAACAACAACAACAACAAAAAAACCCAGAAAAGGCAAAGTTGCATCTGAAGGGTCAATTAATTCCTGGGGGAAAGGCAGATTCTTTAAGTTAAAAACTGGATCTGAAGACATGACCCTTACACCGTCACGTAGACAGCAGGAAGCCCTGACCTCTAGGTTTGGACCATGAAGTATCAAGAGAACCAGGAAGATATCACTTAGTAGTGGATGTTAAACTGACACCAACCACTTAGAAATGGGTGGGAACGTGGAGTCAGATAAAAGAGATACAGATATATTTCAAAGGAAGTGGGGTGGAGCTTTTAAGTCTTGAGAATAAACTAGTTAGGGTAGAATCAAAAATCCTGGTCCATTGCTAGCTTAGCCTGACTACATGGATTTTTGGTGTTTATTTCCTAGTTATTTCTCCTTAGCATTGAACAAAAGTTTTGTGCAGATCTTACCAAGCTTACCTGCACTCAGAACACATTAGGAACAGTGTTAAAAAAAGGACTCGCCAGGGTGGGACAAAGTCAGGGAGGAGTAGGAACCAGAGCTGGAGATTCCTTAAAGAAGAGCAAGCGCAGGGAGACCGTTCCTGTGGCGAATTTGGGAGGAGCAGAGCTGATACTAGTAGGGAACAGTCAATTCTTTATCACCTGTTGCAGTTCCAATCTGTGCGACCTAAAAGTTGGTATCTTTCCTAGGCCAGACACAAAACCCAACATCTGTAAAGGGAAATATAAACTGATTTGACTGCATAAAAGGTAAACATGTTTCTGTAACAAAAGATACCAAAACCCAAAACTGAATGACAAGCAACAGATTGCAAGAAAATACTCACAAATTGTAACATTTTAACATTATTACAGCAAAGGAGGAACATCCTTAATGCATAAGGAGTACCTATCATTAACCAAGAAAGATGAAAAAAAAAAAACCAATGGACAAAGGATATAAATAGGTAATTTCAGAAGAAATAGATATGCAAAATGCCTATCTGCAGTAGTAATTGAGGGAATGCAAGTTAAAATGAGTAGCATTTTGTTTGCTCACTAAATTGGAAAAAATTTAAAACATTTATACTAGTTAGCATTAGTGAATGTGAAGGGAAGTGTGCAGCTCCTTTCACTGATGGCAATAATGAAAACTGGGATGTCTTCTTAAAGGAGTTTTGCAGGGTCTGTAACTATTTAAAGTATGCCTACCCCTTGTTACTATTCTGCTTTCCGGAATCTATACTATTCAAATATCTTCTCATGAAGCCAAAAATGGAAGGATGTCAACGGCAACACACAACATTTATGAAGGGCTGGCACTGTTCTAAACAGGACACTGAGACACAGAGAAATCAAGGTAATTTGCTCAAGATCAAACAGCTCATGTGTAGTAGTGGCATGGTTTTAACCTAGGCGATTTTCTCCAGAGTCTCTCCTCAACCACCATGCTCTTCAACAGAAAGTAAATACAGTATGGCAATCCCTACAAACCATGGGCTACAGTGCAGCAGTAAAGACAATAAGGGAGGGTTGGACCTCTCACATGCTTGCCCTGCATGCTCGAGGATGTAGGTTTGAACCCCAGCACCATGTACGCAATGAAGCGTCAGAGCAACAAAAGCCACATGAATTTAGTTTTTCAAACTAAATAAAATTGATTCTCTCTCTCTCAAACAAACAATACCACTATTGGTACACATGTACATATAAGCAAATATGTATGAAAATCAAGACTTTGAATAATAAAATAATGTGTGTGGAAGGAGAGTTGGAAGAGTAATTTTTCAGGTTATTATTCTATATTATTTCTGGTTTGAAATTTTACAAGTATGTTTATGTATTCTTTTTTTTTTTTTGTACTGGGTATTGAACCCAGGGGTGCTTTACCACTGATCTACATCCCAGTTCGTTTTAAATTTTCAGACAGGATCTCACTAAGTTTCTTATGGCCTCCCTAAGTTGTTGAGGTTGACCTTGAACTTGTGATCCTCCTGCCTCAGCTTCCTGAATCACTGGGATTACAGGCATGTGACTAGCACCACCACACCTAGATATTTGTGCACTCTTTTTACAAAACAAGAATTGTCATACAGAAAAAAGAAAAAAATTAAAAAGGAAAGAAGATGGTTTAACTTGTGTAAGGGACTAATCTTTTCTTCTTCTAGGTAAACAACAGTGTAAATGGGTAAAAATTCTTCTATGCTATGATTTTTTTCTAGTATACATAAATGGTCATATAATAGGAGGTTTCCAGAATGTGCAATTTGTTGATGACTTCTTTTAAAATAAGGTTCCAAGTGCAGTGCTCCAACTATGATTTTCTGTTACCCCATCAAGCCCCCCCAAATATACAGCCAATCACTGCAAAATTAATTTGTAACCTGAGAACCACATAGTGTACTTTTTGCCTTGCATATTATTGTCACCAGGAAAATGAATTCATAATTGTGATTATCTAACTATGTTGCTTCAATGCATAAGTAGGGGAAGAGCCTCGCTCGCTGTGTTTGTGGTGGGGTGTAGAAATAGGAACGAGTAAATCAACTTACAGACTTAAAGGAGTCACCTTTCAACATGAAGTCAATGTGATATTATCTGAGATGAAAAAGCTGTATCGGATCATCCAGGCCCTTTCCTGCTTTAGTTCAAGTAAGAGTGGCAGTTCCAGGAACTACTTGTTGTTTAAAATATTGCTTTACACTGCCAGGGTGGAGCCCACCTGTGGACTAACCTTGACGTGTCAGTGAGAAGGTGCTTAAGAATCTTACTTACAGAGATCAGATTGCAGCGTGTGTGTGTGTGTCCCTTGTATAGTTTTTAACATTTTGAAATTTCAATATGCTTTATAGAAAAAAACTCATTTACTTAAATACAACTATATTCTCTTCCCGTTCTTACAGCTGCTTATTTCACATAGTTACATAGTTTCAAACAGGAGTGCACAATCTATTTTGCATTTTTTGTTTTTAGAAAGAAACAACTTTATTTAGTTTTTCATGTAGCCTTCGTTGCTCCAATACTTAGTTGTGTACTCAGTGCTGGGGTTTGAACCCGCGTCCTCGTGCTTGCCAGGCAAGCACCGAAACTGCTGAGCCACCGCTCCAGCCCTATTTTGCATTTTAAAAACTATTTCCAATACACATTTTTATGCCCGTGCCAAAATTTCACACGCTCCACACAGTCTGCATACCTGCCAGGATTCTTTCTGTTAATGCGACAGCGCTTGTTTGAATAATTGTTGGACAGCTGGGTCCATTCCCAGGTTTGGGGCATCACGCACGTTCTGAATAACTGCTGTAAACATCTTTATGCAAGCGCTCCCCCTCTTCCCGCTTTGGATCATTTCCTTAGAAATGTACTTCCTTAAATGGGTTTACTGGGTCAAAGAGGCTCTATGAACAGTTTTAGAGCATGGCGTGCACTCTTCACCAAGGGCACCGGCCGCGGGCCGGCAGGAGTGCGGGGGAGCGGTCCCTATAAGCCCAGTGCTGCCTGCCCGCAGCAAGGCGAGGACCCCGCGGGTGCAGAGTTCTAACACGCTCTCCGGTTCCCTGGACGTGGCTAGTGTTGAAGCCCCGGGAGGGAGACAGAGACAGGGGATGCGCAGAGGTCCCGCGATTCCAGGCTTCCTGCCCCAGGGGCGGAAGCAGCTCTTCCAGGTCCTCCCGCCCCAGGACTCGGATTCCAGCCGCCTCCGCTCTTCCCGAATTCCGGGCTCGCGGCGCACGCGGCGCACGCGGCGGCCCCGCCCGTTCCGCGAAGCCCGCCGCCTCTCGGATCCGAGGGGAGCTCGGCGGGCGATGCGAGGCCCGCATAGCTGCGCGCTGAGTCAGTGGGGACCTGGGGACCCGCGACCCGCCCTTCCCCGGCGGCCGGGGGACAGGGACAGGGCGGTGGGGCGGGGGCTCCGCCTCGAAGGCCCCGCCTCGAAGGCCCCGGGGTGGGTCGTCCCGCCCCCAGCTCGGCGGGGACCGCGCGCCGGGCCACTGAGAGTCCCAACAAGGCGGGGGACCGAGGCGCAACAGGGAAGCGAAGCCTAGCAGACAGCAGGGAAGAAAGAGGAGCGCGGGCCCGGGAGCGGAAGCGCGCGGCGGTGTGGGCGGGGCTCGGCGCGCGCGGGGCGGGGCCTGCGGGACGCGGGGGCGCGCGCGGCCGGCCGCGGGCGGAGGGGTTTGTGGGTAGCGGCGGCGCGCGGCCGGGAGCGGCCGCGGAGCGGGAGTGCGTGAGAGCGGAGCGGGCTGGTGGGACCGAGAGGCGGTGGCGACATGGGCGCGGGCCGCGAGTAGAACGGGCCTGGGCTTCTGCCTCCCGGGCCCCGAGGGCGGGGCGGGGCGGGGCGGGCGGCGGCGCCACTTCCCCGCTCCCGCCCGCGGAGTTCTGCGGGAGCTCGCGGTGGACCAGCGGACCGGGCGGCGCGAGTCTGCCTGAGGGGCGGGGACGTCCTCTGCTCCTGGCCGCTGCGCCGCGCCTGGCCGCACCGGGCGGACCCCGGGCGCAATCCCCGGGGCCCGGGCCGGGCGCGGAGACCCGGAGCGGCAGCCGGAGGCAGGCGGTGGGCCCAACGGAGCCCCGCCCGGAGCCGGCGGGTCGGGGGCGGCGCTAGGCCCCGAGGCGGCCGGACCCGAGCGCGCGGTGCCGGCGTGCGGGCCGGGCGGCGGCGGCATGAGCCGGTCCCCGCCGACGGGGAAAATGCCCGGCGCCCCCGAGGCAGCGCCGGGGGACGGGGCCAGCGCGGGCCGCCAGAGGAAACTGGAGGCGCTGATCCGGGACCCTCGCTCCCCCATCAACGTGGAGAGCTTGCTGGTAGGTGGCCGGGAGCCCTCCCCGCTCCAGCCCCTGAGTCGGATCCCCCTCTGCCCACCCGTCGGTGGGGAACGGGGAGGTCTCGCCCCACCCGCCCAGCTTCCGGCAGTCGGGGCCAGAGACCGGGCGCTTCAGAGCCCGAGTTCGCGGAGAGACCCACCTTGGGTGCCTCCTCCCACCTCCTGCTGGGGCTGGTGTCATCCCGGCTGCCCCTTTCTTTGCGTGCTGGGAGGAAACATCCCTCTGCTGCTTCCCGCCTACCACTGGGTTTGGGGCGGAAAGGTGGAGGGTTGGCTGTCCTTGATACCCAGACCAGCCAATTTAAAAGTGTCATGCATGCTTGGGGCCTTGGGTGCGAGCGAGGGAGCGAGAAACCTGATGCTGTCTCTCTCTATTGGCAGTACCCACCTGGGTGCATGACAAAGAGCTGCCTCCAATCCTTTTCTGGGAAATCTTGGAACGCGTAGCTGAAGTTTTGCTGTTTGCTGTTGTTTGTGAACATTCCATAGTAGCTATTTAGTATATTTCAATTTACGTACATGTAATTTTCCGAAATTGTTGAGCCAGAGCGAAAAAAATCAGTCTGAATTTTAGAATAGAATAAATCTGCCCCCTTCATCGTAACTTTCCTAAGTCGGCCTTCGAAATCCAAATTAATGCCGACCTGAAGGTTGCTGGTTGGCTCTTGCTTAAGGAATACATTTTACGAATAAATGCACCATTGAGTGCTGGCATATTATTTTTGTTAGGTTGGACAGTTGTATTTTCATATAATTTGATTAGTGTGCAGGAGAGATGTATTTATGGAAAAGGTGGTGTAGATTTATACTCCGGTGGAGGAGAGAAAGCGAAAAAGATACTCTGGCTATTAAGTTAACTCTGGACAACTAGCGTCAGGGTGGGCAGTCTGACATTCCGTGGGCCAGAAGGCAGATGTTCAGTTCTGGGCCTGCTGGGAGGAACGTAGTGAGTGTCTATGATCTCCTCCCTTCCCGCTGACGGACTTCTCTTCGGAGGCCCTTGGTTATCCTTTGAGGTTTCTGGACTCCTTTGCAGAGTGACTCAGTCCACTTTGGCCAAAATACAGGAACTGACTGGAGAGTGTGCATCTTTCTATATAATGTGTAGAACATAGTGGTGTGCTGTATTGTAGCAGAATTTAGTGATACTGTATCAGATGTTTTTGACCCTTTTACTGATTTTTGGTTTTGTGGGTTGTTCCTGGACAGTCTTTAATTGGAAGTCTTAAATTGGGATGGGATTGTTGCATAGAGGTCCTAGCTTTTTCTTAGCTAAAGCAGAGACTCTGGGCTTCTCTCCCGGCATTTTTGCTTTGGTATTTTGCTAACAAAACTTTGACCTAAGGCCAGAAAGTTCAGTTAAAAATAGTACCTGTAAACCTCAAGTATTCATCAGGTTCAAATTCAAGCCCAGATAGAAATTTTTTACACTTCATTGTATAACATGTATAACAATATTGTTATACATTTGTTACCAAATGTTATACATATTGTTACCAATATTGTTATTCATTTGATACCATAATTTTTTATTAAAGTATTTTCTAAATTATTAAAAGGAAGGCTATTTTAAAAATGAAACATTTCACATCTTAAGTAAACTTAGTCTGTTTATTTATTGAGTGCTTAGTAGGCTCAGACACATTACTGTGTAGGTGACACATTACTGGTATGAGGTCCGCATCAGATGCTGCTGACTTGACAGCACTCTCCTGCTACTCTTGGTTGATTAACTGTCTTTCTGCGTCTATATATATCTTAATCTTTTGTGATTGAAGAGTTATGCCCTATTTCTTTCTTTTTTTTTTTTTAAAGAGAGAGGGACAGTGAGAGAGAGAAAGAGAGAAACAACTTTATTTAGTTTTTCACATGGCCTTAGTTGCTCCAACACTCAGTTGTGTACGTGGTGCTGGGGTTTGAACCCGGGTCCCTCCCGCTTGCCAGGCAAGCGCCAAAACCGCTGAGCCACTGCTCTAGCCCCATGCCCTATTTCATATGCAAGAAAATAATAATTCTTAAATAAAAGAGATTGTTGTACAAAAGTCCAAGCATGAATACAAATGTGATTCTAAAGAGCAATACTTGCCAAGCCAAAAATCGTCCCATATTCCTTTGGAGAGAGATTCTTAATGCTTCTGTTGCAAATTGATAAAAGTAGAAAAAAATTTTTCAAAGTTAAAGCAAATTAATTTTAATTTATATTTCATCATATTAAATATCAGAATAGATTAGTTTTTATTTGTGACAGCACATTTATGACATAAAGTTTACCATTTTAACCATTTTCAAGTGTCCAGTTGGGTGACATTAAGTATATTCACGTTGTTATGCAAAAGCATCACTACCATCCATCCACACAACTTTTCATCTTTCCAGATGAAAATTAAACTTTAAAAAAATGTTACAAAAATCTCTATTTTCTGAAATACTGATTATATAATGGCTGGTGTCACTTTAAAGATTTGAAACTATAATCTAGGCTGCATTTCGCAGTTGATAGTGTTTTACTGCACATTACATTTCTTTTGGTTTTGCTCTAGGAAAATATTTTGTCCTTTTTTCTTTTTAAAGAGGGAGAGAGAAAGAGACAGTTTTATTTATTTTTTTCATCTGGCCTCTGTTTCGCCAACACCTAGTTGTGTATGTGGTGCTGGGATTTGAACCCAGGTCCTAGTGCTTGCCAGACAAGCACTTCAACCACTCAGCCACTACTCCAGCCTCATATTTTGTCTTTAATAGAGAAAACAAAGGAATATAGTCTGCTACAAACCCAGTCATGGAACTTAAGCTACTGCATTCAGTAGTTCAGAAAGCATTGAAAATTGGGTATTGCATAACATGACAAAAAGTGAGAGGGTGAGGTATGTCAAAAGCAGCTGTATCAGTGCTTCAGTGGGCGAGGCCTAGGAGGCAGACCCATGGCAAGGGAGCTCAGTGCTCCATAGTAGGGCTCACTAACTGTAGTTCCCTTCTCGTGCATTTAGCATATTTTTAGTTAATTGCTTTAAAAAAAAATGGTTTCATTTACAATGTTTGTTGTTACATAATTTTGAATGCATATCATTATCATTTGAATTTGCCATCATTAAAGTGTGAGAAATTATCAAGCATAGGTAAGAGTTGGATTCCAAGACTATCTGTGTAAAGACTAGATTGTCTTGTTTCTTTGCAAAATCTTGTTGCTCTATGTGGGTTTTTAAGTTAATCTGAAGAGAGTATATCTCTTTGTGTTTGCAGATTGTGAAGTGCTTGGGATGGGGAGGGCATCAATGATACTTTTTTTAGTTAAAATCTTTGGGCAAAAGCCTGCGTTTTATTGTCAAGATTCACATTCTCATACTGCTTGCCTATTATGGTAAAAAGAATTGTGTTATGCTGGAGAGATGTCTTTCTAAAGTCTTTGCTTTTGGATTTTGATTTATTTTATTCTTTGAGTGTTAGTAAACAATTACAATGACCTGTAAGCCTCAGGCTTGGGTAAACTGTTATTTAAGACTTGTGTGCATGGGCAAAGGTAGTTAAACACATATTTACAATTTCAGTGATTTAGAAAACAAAATAATTTGATTGATACCAGCATATCTGTAAACTGTATGAAAATATTTATCACAGTGGCTAGATTTCTTTGAGCTTGCTGTTTTTCTTCTAATTAAATAAAGTCATGGGGTTTTTCTCCCATGAGATGATGAGTGAGAATATTATGAGGGTGTAATAAAAATGAAGTAGAATGAAGTTGAAAAATGTTTTATACGTGTTTTTTATGAAATAAGGGTTGGAAATCTGTAGCGTATAGTTACTTTAATATTTATGTTTTGATGAATAGTTAATCTTTAAAGAAAATGAGTTAGCTCAGGTGGTGTATGTAGTTTAGGTGAAGTTGAACCTCTTTGCAGGTCCACAATCCCTTATCCACAAGAGTGATACTATACAAAGCTGAAAAACAGATTTTTGCTTAAATTTATTGGGTGGTAACATCTGATCTTATCTGATGGTACAATGTTTGTAGTCCATTCTTCCACTCTTGGGAAACTAATAATAGCTTTCGCTGGAGAAGTATTAATATGTTTGATTTCAGGATGCTGCCCCAAATTCCCAAGGGCTTTAGGGAAAATATAGTATATGTACAGTATTATCATTCTAAAGTAGTAGACTAAAGTAAGGAAATGTAGACTTGTATAAATAGTAAAGCATGGTGGATGATTATCTTGCATGAATGTTTTGGTTTTGCTGAGTCTTGATGAGATCTTTTCCCCAATTTTGAGTTCTAAAGTATTGAAAGAATATAGTTTGAAAATACGTTTTGAAGCATAAAATATATTCATGAAATCACCACAGATTAGTAAATAGAACACTAGCTTATTGAGATTACCTGTGTGCTTCTGCTACTTGATTCAGTCGTTCTGTTTCTTTTCTTGTCTGTTACCCTGAAAGTTTTGTTGTTCCTTTATTTTGTAAATCACCACATTTGTGCATATCCCTACAGGATATTGTTTGGCTTTATTTTTTTTTCTAAACTGTATAAAATGTTAACATTTGTATATATTCTTTTGTGATTTGCTTTTTAAATTCATGCTTGTATATCTAACAGTAATGTAATATAATGGAATTTAATAGCGCTTGAAAATTTCACCAACATTTTATTAAAGATCAATTTATATTAAAGGTGAAAGAATTTACAACAAGCATTCATATGCTCACCACCTAATTACTGTTTTACTGTTTTCTTTATCACATTGATCCATCTTTTTATCCTTCTATTCTTACATATATTTTGATTTAAAGGAAAGTATTTGTACACTTCATTTTAAACATTTTAGCATGCATTTCATTAAGTAGAATTCAGTATTTAGGCTTTTACAAGATTAAATTTACTTGCAATGCAATGCATAGTTCTTTTTTTCTTTTTAACGAGATAATCATTTTATTTATTTATTTTATCTTCTTTTTATTTTTCCAGCACTTAGTTGTGTATGTGATGCTGGGATTTGAACCTGGGTCCTCATACATGCCAGGCAACTGCTGAAGTGCTGAGCCACTGCTCCAGTCCTGAAATGTACAAATCTTAAATGTAGTATTGATGAGTTTGAACAAGTATATGTACAATACAAATCTTTAATTAAAATGTGCATCATTGTTCCTAATCCAAAAATCTTCCTGATGCTTTTTCAATGCCACTCGCCACTCTCCTGGAGGCGGTTACTCCTCTTTGTTGTTGTTGCTTTTGCACGGAGGGTCACTTTCATCTTAGAACTTCATGTGTGTGGAATCATGTAGTGTGTATTGTTTTGCGTCTGGATTTGTTAGCTCAGCATGGTGTTTGAGACTCATCCTTATTGTTGCATCAGTACAGTGCATTTTTTAAAAAAGCAAATTAGTTTTTTTTTTTTTTTAAAGAGAGGGAGACAGAATCAGTTATATGTAGTTTTTCATGTGGCTTTTGTCGCTCCAACAGTTGGTGCTGGGGTTTGAACACCCATCCTAGAACATGCCAGGCAAGCCAACCACTGAGCCACTGCCCCAGCCCAGGAGAGTGCATTTTTATTGCTGAATTGTGTTCCATTATGTAACCGAGTTAGCTATCTCCCATTGATGAGCACTGGAGTTGTTTCAGGTTTTGTTTTTTAGAATGTGTTATATGGGCTGGAGCAGTGGCTTGGCCGTTACCGTGCTTGCCTGGCACGCGCGAGTACACGAGTTTAAACCCCAGCACCATGTACACAATGAAGTCTCAGAGCAATGAAAGCTGCAGGAAAAACTAAATAAAAAAATTGTTTCCCTTTTTTAAAAAAAAGAATATATGATACCCTTTGGCTCTTATTAGAGCTGGCATGAACAATTGGTAGTAAGTCTTTACGAAGATAGTTTTATTCTCCCGGGTAAGTATCTTATAGTGAATTGCTGTGTCATAGGGTACATGTGTGTTCACTTTTTGGGAAGTTACCAGATCCTTCTTGGAGTGCTTATAGCATTGTATGTTCCTGTGCACGATGTATGAGAGTTCCGTTGTTCCACATCTCCTTTATACTCACTCTTTTAAATTTTTGCTGTTCTGTGGTAGGTAGAGATATTGTGTTGTGATTTTAATTTGCATATCCTTGATGACTAATGATGTGCTTTTTCGTGCACTTACTGGCCATGTATATATATCTTCCTTTGTGAATCATCTCTTCATGTTTTTGTCCTTTTAAAAAAATTGGGTTGTTCGATGAGTTGCTGAAGTTCTTTAATGTCCTGGATATATAAATCGTTTTCTATGTAAAGAAAAAATTTGTGAAATTTATGTTTGGCAGATGGTTTCTCTCAGTTTGTGGCATGTCTATTTTTTTTCTTTCTTTTTGTACTGGGGATTGAACCCAGGGACGCTTTTACCACTGAGCTACTTCACCAGCCCGTTTTCTTTTTTCTTTTCTTTTTCTCTTTTTCTTTTTTCTGGAGACAGGGCCTCACACAGTTGCTGGGGATGGCCCTGTACTTGGGATCCTCTAGTTTCAGCCTCCTGACCTGCTGCTGGCATCACAGGCGTGGGCCATTGTACCTGGTGCATGTCTGTCTTTTTCTGTTCAAGTAAGCATTGCCTATTCCTATGTCATGAAGGTATTCTCCTTTGCCCTTTTTTTTTTCCCTAGAAGGTTTTGGTTTCAACTTTTACATTTCATTCTAGGGTACCATTTCTTTCTTTTGAGAGAGAGAGAGAGAGAGAGAGAGAGAGAGAGAGAGAGACACACACAGAGAGAGAGGGGAAGGAAGGGAAGAAGGAGGGGAGGGGAGGGAAGGGAGAGAGAGTTTATTTTTTCATCTGGCCTTTGTTTCTCTGACACAGTTGTGCATGTGGTGCTGGGGTTTGAACCTGGGTCCTTGTGCATGCCAGGCAAGTGGCTACTGCTGAGCCACCACTCCAACCCCTAAGGTACCATTTCAAGGCAGAATGTGGGGTGAATTTAGGGGCTTAGGCTAATATAGATGTGTTTTTCCCTATGGTTATAAAGTTACTCAGAGTACCCAGCACCAATTTTTTTCAAAAAGAATTTATTTTTTTCACATTGAATTGCTTTAGCATCTGTGTTAAAAATCACACAGGGCTGGAGTGTTACTGGGCTGAAGTGGTGGCTCGGTGGTTACAGCGGTTGCCTGGCATGTGCAAGGACCTGGGTTCAAAGTGTTGGAGCAACAAAAGCCACACAATAAAATTTCTTTCTCATTGTCTCTCTCTCTTAAAAAAATAAATGAGTTTACCAATAAGTGGACTTTTAATTTGTGTTCTTGGTAGCTCATTCAAGTCCTCAGTCATGGTTCTGTTGTTTAATCCACGCTTTGTTCAAAAGCCATTTCTTTTTAGTTTTATCTGTAATTGAAGGAAATGGGAATCCAACTATGGCTGATAACAGGGGAACATAGATTTTTATATTTCAAAGTAAAAAACTGTCATTTTTAAAATTATAAAAATATGTTCTTGTACGCAATTTAGGGAATATAGAAAGAATAAGTGATAGTGCCACACGTTAGTCTCTTATCTAGAGAGAACCACTGTTTAGATTAATATTTTGGTATATATATTTGGTACATACATATAATTGGCCTGAAAATATAAATGTTAAAGCAATTACATTGTACATGTCGTTTGTCTTTTTTTTTTTGTAGTCAGATTTATATCTTTCCACTGTAGGATGATTTCTGGCTTAGGTCTCAGGAAACTCTTCATCACCAAAATTATAATATATACCTGACTTTTAGTACTTTACTGGCTTTTATTGATGTTTTGATTCCATTTGGAATTCTAATGTAGAATGTGAAGTGGGGGAAACAAGCATCTTGTCAGCAGATTGGCCTGAGTGCCAGAATTCCCAAAATAGTAATTGGAATCCTCTGTTTGGATGTCTGTGTTACATTTTCTATTTAGATAGTGGTAGGTGGGGTGTGAGAAAGGGCAATGATATAAATTTGGTCTCCATTTGAGCCTCTTGAGTTGCTTTATGGAAATTCTATTCCATATCATTGTAGGATGCTTCCTGACTTACAGTGTGGTTGTGTCTCAATAAACCCATTGTAAATTGAAGAGACTTGAAAACACATTTAATGCACCTAACCTACAGGCACTCTGTGCTTGTTTGTAAGCTTGATTGGCTGGTGGACTGGGAGCTACAGCCTGGTGTTGCCCATACAGCATATCATTAACCTGGGAAAAGAACAAAATTAAAAATTTGATATATGATATCTACTGAGTTTGTATTGTTTTTGCGTCATTGAAAAGTTGAAAAAACTTAGTTTGGACAATAAATTGATGGTTATCTGTGTACTTAAAAGTACTTTATGTTTAAAAAAAATGTGTGGGCTGTTACTGTAAGGGTTGCTGGTGAAGACAACATGGATGACTCAGTGCCACCTCTGGCTTTAAAAAGTAACACAGAAGTGCTGGGGATGTGGCTCATTTGTAGAGTGCTTGCCTTGCATGCATGGATGAAACCCTGGGTGCAATCCCAGCGCCTCAAACATACCAACAAACCACACAAAAGAGCATTTACCATGGATGGGCTCACATTATACAGAGCTTAATATATACATTGATATTAAATCGTGGTGGCATTTGGGCTCCACTGAAACTGTGTTCCTATTTTATCCTTGCTTTGATTGATTCTCCTTTCCTCTCATCTGTCATGCCCCCACTCTTTTTAAATTTTTATATTCTTGTAAACTCTGCAGTTGGCTTTTCTAAATAATCCTTCCTTATCTTCTCTGAAAGCATTTAGTTCACAGTGGTTAGCATTTTTCTGTGTGTACAGATGATAAAAGGAAAAATATTAGGATTCCTTTTTGGTTCATTGTTGATGATCCTTTAGGTCCAAGATCGTTAAGTCCAAGAATGATTTTTACGACTTGTTGCTTCCTTCTGGTAAGAGGTGTTTATGCAGGTATCTAGAGTGCTTTATAATTGTTATTATAGTTGATGGGTCACTCTTTGTATATCTAATTCTCTTAAAGAGGTTCAGACTTCTTTAGTTATAAAGCACAAGTGACAGAAGTTTTATTTTTAGCAGGGCACTTTAGTGCAGGCCTGTAATCCCAGCTGCTCTGGAGGGGATGCTGAGGCAGGAGGATTGCATGTTCCAAGCCAGCCTCAGCAACTGCAAGGCGTGGAGAAACTTACAAGACCCTGCCTGAATGTAAACAGGGTACGGAATGTGGCTCAGAGGTTAAGCACCCTGGGGTTCAATCCCTGGTACAAAATAAAATTATTTTTAACGGATTATAGATTTGGAACTGTACTACTAAATACCAGTACCATCTATAGAAGTAGTAAAGATAAGAGGAAAAACTATCAAAGTCATAATTTTCTTTTTGAGAAATGAGATAGCCAGTCACAAGTTGGGGGAAGAGATAAAGTCAAATATAGTTTTCATACCAGCATTGCAACTATTTTAAATTTAGAATAAAAATCATTTGGAGTGGGCTGGAGCGGTGGCTCAGCGATTACAGCGCTTGCCCAGCATGCGCGAGTACACAGGTTCAAACCCCAGCACCACGTACACAACTACGTATCAGAGCAACGAAAGCCGTGTGAAAAACTAAATGAAAATTGATTCTCTCACTCTCACTGTCCTTCTCTCTTTAAAAAAATATCATTTGGAGTTAATATTTGGAGTTGCTTTTAAATATCTAAAACATAAATTTTGAATTTTTGTGTGGGTTTCTTGACGGTTATGTCTTCATCTATAATGAATGTGCAAATGAAATAATGACTCTTTACGTGCATGATCTTAAGATACATGGTATGATCCTAAACTGTATTTATCGTGAAATAATTTTTGTCTTTTATAAAAAAAGGTAATTGTAGGCTTTAATTTAATGAATGCCTTCAAAATTTTTCCTGTAGGAATAAAAAAAAAAGAAATATATACTCATCTAGAAATTTCAAGACTTAAAACCAATATTGCTTATTCCTGCCTTTTACAGATCATTTGAAGCTAAAATTTTCTTGTAGGTATCTGCTAACAGCAATAAGTAGCTAACGCATTGGTTTTAAAACTGCTGTATATGGAAATCACTTATGAATCTTTAGAAATATTTATGCCTGGCCTGGCTTCCACTCCCAGGTTTTCTAAATTAGTATGATTCAGATTTTTTTTTGGCGGGGGGGTCTGGGGATTGAACCCAGGGATACTTTATTACTGAGTTACATCCCCAGCCCCCCCCCCCCTTTTTTTTTTTTTTTTTGAGACAGTTTCACTATATTGCTTATGGCCTTACTAATTTGCAGAGGCTGGTCTTGAACTTGTGATTTTCCTGCCTCAACTTCCCAAATTGCTGGGATTACAGGAGTGTATCTAGCTCCAATATCATGGTTTTTAAAAAGTTCGCTAGGTGAATGAAGGAGAGCATTGTTTTAGAGATGAACAGAGGTGGCCATTGGGTCCAGAATGTATCTGAGAAAAGGAGAACACTTCTTTATTTTTCCTTTCCTTTAATTTTTCAGCCCACTGAGGCCTGAACGAAATCTGAAAGTCATGATCATTTAGCTTAAACCAAAAACATGCCTTAGGATGCTTGTTGGAAGTGGTATCAGACTTTATGATTTAGGGGAACTGAGGTGGGGTCAAGAGTTTGCATTTTAACAAACATCCCTGGTGATTCTGTTGCAGGTAAGCTGCAAGTGATAGATGAGAAACACTGCTCCTTCTTGTACTAAGTGGGGACCGAATTTTACATGTGGAGAAGGCTGACCTGTGGAGGGAGCTGGGTCGTCATCTTTTATATCTTCTGTTAGGGCTGCGCAGGAGTCAGACCAAGGTTTTTCTTTTCTTTTTTTTCCTTTTTAGAAGGCAGTTTAATTTGCTAGCTTTTCTAAAGGGGGCATCAGACAAGATGTATCAATATAGAAATGAAAAAAATTGATAGAGTTTTCGTAATAAAATTTTGCATCATTATCTGTTACCCTTCCATGAAAAATATGGTTTCTATACAAACTTATGGACATAGAAATATGTAATTTTGATGTTTCACAGTTAATAAACAGTGATGGGGAAATAGTGACAGTCTTAAGTCATTAAGACTCAATTTAATTGAGGAGGAAAAACTTCACTAAAAATTTAGAATTTGAATGACTGTATGGTCCTTCAGGGCACTGCACCTAAAAGCAAGATGCATGTCTGTGCTGGGATTTTGCTTGTGTTTAAAAAATAATAGAAGCATTCAGTATTTGGAGGCATTGTTAAAAATGAGCAAAAATAAGATGTAAAACACTCAAAACTTTTATTTTAAACTGTTAAGAAATTTTATTTATAAAGCAGCTTTCATTAAGTATTAGTCATCTTTATGATAGCATTTAAATTTTTTTAAATGTAGCCTTTCAATTATTTCTCTTCACATCATTTAAAATGAGAGAAAACCGGCTTTGGTAGCACATATCTGTAATCCCAGTGACTTGAGGGGTTGAGATGGGAGGATCACAAGTTAGAGACCAGCATGGGCAATTCAGGGAAACCCTGTCTCAAAATAAAAAATTAAAAAAAAAACAGGGGCTATAGCTCAGTGGTAATGCACCTCCAGGTTCAATTCCTAGTACCAAAAAAAAAAAAAAAGACAAGAAAACCAGAAAATTCATCAGTAGTCTATGTTTTTCTTTCTCCAAAGTGTTATGTATATCACATTTTTCTGTTGCTTGATTATTTGGTTTTTGGTTTTTAATGGATATGTAAATATTTTGAAAGTTTGAAAGTTAAAATTCACATTTATTTTTTTTCTGAGATAATAGTTGTATGTCTTAGAGGAATGGCAGTTGTGATTTTTTTTTTAAGTATTTGAAGTTTTTAGTAATTTAGTTGGCTTTATTTTATCTCATGGCTAATAGAACTGTACACACTTATACCCAGGTCAAAATTGATTAATATTTATGAGGTGATTGGTGCCATTTAATAAAATTATCTTTACAGCCCACAGACTTATGACAATTTCTTTTAAAATGTATCTATCCTTTCTAAATTATTGTTGAATAGAGAGAATCAGAAATGGGAAGTAAATCTGAAACTGTATGACCCTTTTTTCACTGACTTATTTCTGCAGTAACCTTTAGAAGTTTATTATATATTTATTTATAAACATTTTGATTGGAAGACTTCCCAATTAAAATTTTATCATCTAGGGCTGGAGTGATTGGCTCAGTGGTAGAGCACTTGCCAAGAATGTGTGAAGACCCAGGTTTGAACCCCAGCACCAAATACACAGCTAAGTGTTGGAAAAACAAATAAATAAAATTGATTTCTCCTTTTCTCTTTCTCACTCTTTCTCTCTCAAAAAAAATTATCAGGAGCTGTAGGCGGTGGCTCAGCAGTTACAGGGCTTGCCCAGCATGTGCAAGTGCACAGGTTCAAACCCCAGCACCCATGTATACAACTGTCAGAGCAATGAAAACCATGTGAAAAACTCAATAAAAATTGATTCTGTGTTTCTCTGTCTCTTGTCTCTCTCTCACTGTCCTATCTTTAAAAAAAAATTATCATCTGGTGATGGGAATTCTTAATTTCATATTACTTCAATGTTGTACATATACTTCAGCATTTCTAAATATTGAAAAAATGCATTTATTTTGAGTTCATAATTGTGTTATAACATTGTTCATGCTAAAAATATTTTAAGGTATTTCTTGCTGTAGCTTAATGGAATATGCAACTAATGATTATAATATTTAAAATTGGAATATGAATATGTTTTGTTACTGTTATATTCAAGTTAAAGAAGAATTAATAACAAGAG
>PVKS010008158.1:0-54248 GCA_004027875.1 Aplodontia rufa
AGTTCTTCATACACCCTCCCCCCTCCCCATCTCCCTCCCTACACCTCCAAGTATCCTAGAGAGCCATCTCCCTATTACTCTGAAAGTCATTCAATTTGACGTTTTGTTAGGTTAGCCGTCTGCCATACTGCTTCCCCATATATGCTAGCATCAACAGATGAGAGAAACCATTCGGCCCTTGAGTCTCTGAGCTTGGGAGACTTCACTAAGCATAATTCTATCCATCTCCACTGAAAATATTTTCTTAATAAGTACTGAGACCTCAGGACCCTTCTGAGAAGGTGGGGCTGCACTCTGATATGGTGGTCATAGAAATATGCACTGATTCCTGGTTCTAGGCTCATGCAGACAGTGCAAACTCCACACACCCCTGCCCCCATACTGGGGATTGAGCTCGGGGACCCCTTACCACTGAGCTACTCTTCAGCCCTCTTATTTATTTACTTATTTTTTTTATTTGTTTTGCAGTTCTATGAATTGAACCCAAGGGCAGTCTATGACTGAGTTATATCACTATCCCTTTTTAGATTTTATTTCAATACATGGTTTTGCTAAGTTGGTTAGGGTCTTGCTAAGTTGATGAGGCTGGCCTCAAACTTCAATCTTCCTGCCTCAGTGTTGGGTAGGGGCATGGCTCAGGCCTGGGGCACAGGGTTTGAGGATCTGGTAGTTGAAAGAAGATGCAAGGCATGGTGGAAATATTGGTCATCTTTTATTCTGAGGCAGGCAGCCATAACTCCATAACTACTGGCCACCCCCACAGCCATTTCTATAGGCCTTTTTTTTTTTTTTTAATAGGGAAAGAGAGAGAGAGAGAAAAGGAATTTTTTTTTCATCTGGCTTTTGCTTCATTGACACTTAGTTGTGTATGTGGTGCTAGGGTTTGAACCTGGATCCTTGTACATGCCAGGCAAGCGCCATAACTGCTGAGCAACTGCTCCAGCCCCTCCATAGACCTTTCTCATGTGCAGCTCAAATAAAAGAAGATATACTGCCAACAGGTTGCATGAGGGGTGACACATCCCTACAAGTTAAAGTTTATGATCTTGAGTACATACGCTGAATCAGAGTGTTCCTGGCCTTGACTAACTGTAACATAGCTGGTTCTCAGCCCTGGCTACACACTAGAAACATAACATAAAGATAACAGCGTGCAGAAGTCTTGGTGAGGGAACCTAAATATGGGCATTTTGGGCCTGCCCCAGCAGTCTACCCCTCTAGGATTCCTCGCTGTACAATCTACGCATCCCTTAGTGAGGAGGGCAGAGCCCTGCACCCACAAGCCACAACAACAACATAAGATGCAACAGAGTACAACCAGGAAGTGAGCACCACCATGTAGTGTTACTAGGAGCCACCTCCAGGTGGTGCCTAAATCAGCCCACCACTCCTCCAAAGGATCACCAGGTAGCTGCTGTGTGGCTGTCACTTCAGAAATCGTATGTGCTGAAGCCATACTAGTATTCCTGATCTGGGCTGCCTGTACAGCATCAGTTCCCAGCATGGTACATACAGTTCCCCATGCTGCTGTTAACAAATCAAGTGCCATGCAGTTCTGCAGTACAGCTTTCCGTATTGATACATTTCTTCATTTACCAAAGATAGAGCCTGTTCGTATGATTTAAGGCTTGGGCTGTGTGATCAGCCAAGGCAGTTACCTGCATCTCAGTCACTAATGATGCCCCTTGTGGGAGGAACAGAGCCAAAGGATAATACCGCCAGAGTATCCAGGCACTCTGCAGTGGGCTTGCACAATCTCCCAGTTAGCAGGCCTCTCCGGCAATGTCTGGATTATGGTCCCTGGGAGGTAGGGGTGATGCCAGTTGTAACACCCTGTTCAGTTCCATGGGAGGTAAGGACATCCATGAGTGCCACAAACCTATAGGGTGCAATGGGGCACCGGGATAACAGTCATACCTGTTCTGTTAATATCTGGTAAAGCCCCGGAATTTCCTGAAGCCTCCTGTCATGCCCTATCTATTATACCCAACCCATAGGTTCAGTACCTTCCACTTCCTCAAAGCATTAGGGTACTGGGCTTCTTAGCTCTACATTTTCAGCTGGGAGCGAGGCCATACTGTCCCAAATGGAGTACCCCAGCCATGGCAAGAGGCATTAAGGTATACCCAGACCACCATCAAAACGGTTGCTTTAGTTTCATACCATATTGGAGTAGCAGCAAAAGTCACTCCCAGCCATGTCTAGTTATCCAGGGACATAGTCTAGATTTGCCAGGGCAGTCTAGCAGCAGAACTCACAGGCACTTTGGTGCATATCCAGCAGGTAGAAGTGTTTGATCTGGCGTAGGTATATGTGCAGTCCACAGTGGTGTTAGTGAGGACACACCTACGGACAAAAGGACAAAGCAGTTCAAGCATTAGCACAGGAAAATCATGTCCTTCCAGGAGAATGCTTGCCAGCTTTGAATCCAGGAAAGCACAGTGGCTGCCAGTGGCAGCTTCCCTGGACAGTGATACCATGCTCATATAGCTTGATCCAAAACTTCAGCAGGCTCAGTGTGCACCAGCACCAGGGAACTAACAATTAGCCAAAGAGAAATAGCAAATGTACCCTTTAAGATCTGTGTCCCATCTGTGAGACCTGATCAAGTCACGTGTCCCCGGGGCGAGGGGGGATTCACTAGTTACCCATGGCATCACAAGGAGATCACACTCCAAACCTTTTTCCCAGGGGGCTGACAGGGCTACCCAATGAAGGTGGGAGGCCTTTATTGTCCAGGGCCATGTCCACTCCACAGTATTCAGTCCAGTGGGAGCAGGCAAAAGAACATTTCCTTGCTTCCTAAAACCAGGTTTAAGCACAGTACCATTTGTTGTCACCTGGAGCTGTGTTGGTGCTGCTGTACAATGCAGCAAAACTTCCACAGAAACTGGTCCCCCTCTCCAGAGACACTTGTTCAGAGCTCTGACAACTGCCCGCAGACCCTATGCCCACCCCTTCACAGAAGGTGGGTTGACTGCAGCCCAAGTCCTTGCTTCAGCAGCCATTACGCCTCTCGATCACACCTGCAGCTTCTGGGCGGTAATGGGGCACGCAGCTTCCATCGAATCTGTAACTACCCATCGCTGCACATCCTGACTTATAAAATGAGTACTTTGGTCACTTTCTGTTGTGATGGGCTGGCAGTGCAAGGCCATCTGTCAGGGCATGAATCATAGCACGCTGATTCACTTGACCACTGGGCCAGGCAAACCGCAAGCCTGTAGCCAGATCCACTGCTGTCAAGGCAAACACGGCCCCTCCGACTTCGGTGGAGAGCCAATGTAGTCAAAGGGATGCATTCCCCTGTTACCTGAGCCACAGGCTCCAGGGCATGGGGGGTGTGGATATTCTTGAGCACAAACCACATGTGCCTGGCTAGCCTCTCCCAAAGCATGCGACAGTCAAAAGCAGACACCACTGTTAAACTACGGTCGATATAGATTTCACCCCTGCCAGCCATTGGCTGCTGCTATTTCATTTTCTGCATTACCGTTGACTGGGCTTGCAGGTGTTAACCTTGCATCTCCTCGGAGTCCATCGGCACTGTGGGGCGTTCTGAAGGTATGGGGGTCCTCCAGCAACCGTTCTGTGGCTCCCAAGACCTCTTCGTTATCTTGCAACTCCCTCATGTTGGCAGTTGGGCAAAGCTACATCAGCTTTTGCTCTCAAAGCTGTAAGAAACATTTATTTCATGGCCCCAGGGGCTGTGTGCATAGCTCCTCAGGCCATTTCTCTCTCTCAGCCACATGTCCACATCCATCTTTGTCCTTGGCCACAGGTGGGCGCCACATGGGATCTGCCACTCAGTTCATAGACCACTCCACTGGATCCTTGTTCACCACCGGGCAATCAGAAATCTCTATGCTCACAGGGAACCCATCCATTGTATCCCAGTTCTGCGCAGGAGACCATGCTAATAGGACCTTGGCATGGTGCTTGGTGGACTCAGGTCCCTTCTGTCCACGAGGCTAGAGGCATCTCTCGGCTGCAGAAAATCCTGCCGTCTATGCCAATAGTTGGGCAGCAGGCATGGCTCAGGCCTGGGGCCCAGAGTTTGAGGCTCCTGCAATTGAAGATGCGAGGCTTGGTGGGAATATCGGTCACTCTACGTGGAGGCGTCCACAGCCGTTAGCCAGCCCCCATGCTGTTTCTATGGGCGCTTCCAATGTATGGTTCAAACAAAGAAGGTACAGTGCCAACAGGTTACTTAGGTGGGTGCACGCCCACCAGTTAATGTTTGTGACTTGAATACATATGCTGAATCAGAGTGTTTCTAACTATAACAGCCAGTTCCCAGCCCTGGCTACACAACAAAAACATAACATAAAGCATAGCATAGCCCACCAGAAGTCTCTGTGAGGGAGCTTAACTGTGGCCATTTTGGATCTGCCCCCACACTCAACCTCCCAGGGTTGCTGGGATTACAGGTGTGCCACTGTGCCCAGCAACAGTAGGAGGTTCTTAACTTCTGCCCCAGAGGCCAGCAGCCTTAGTCCTACCAGTATCCAGGGCTTATGTTCAGCAAGGTGACCATTTCCTTTCTGCTGAGTTTTAGCACCAAAAGTCTAAACCATCCCCAGCAAAATGGGGCTGTTGGTCTTCCTAATCTGAGATCTGGAGTTGTCAGCTGGTGGCCGTGTAGCTGGATCAGCCTCCGGGGTCTGAGTGGTTGGAAAAGAGGTGGAGTGTGGGAATAATACTTCTGAGATACTCCTGATTTGATGAGAAACATTAGAGACTTCTGAGTTTGATAGACAGACACACACCCAGCTGCACTCACGGGACAGATGCAAAGTCTGGTTTCATTTGCTCCTACACGCCAGCTCACGCCCATCCTGTCAGGTTCCCTGTCTGGTCCGGCAGACCTGCCACGTTTTCCCCTGGTTTGGCTCAGGCTCTGCTGACCAGGACCCCCAATCCTAGTCTCACCCTTCAATTGCAGTTGTTTCCTCCAAGACCCAAATTTGTCCCTGGCCCTCCTGGACTCAGAATTTGGGTGATTCTCTCAAACCTCCAGCATTGCTTCCTGAATCTCAGTCTTGGAGTTCAAACTTCATGTTTCTTGTCCTTTCCATATCCCACATGTACCTTCATTTCTCTAGTGTTTTCCTTTAAATGGCTCACTTTTAAGTACAGCTATACACTGCATAATATCCATTTGGTCAATGACATACTCCATAAACAACTGGTCCTCCAGGATCATATCTTCTAATGACATCATAGCCTTCTTCATTTGTGTAAGTACACCCTATGCTATTCACACAACAGGGAAATCACACCTAGTGACATAATGATACATTTCTTAGAATGTAGCCCTGTCCTTAGGCAACCTGGTGCTGTATATTTAAAAAAGAAAACATCTGTCACCCCTGTACTGGAAAGCCAGACTCAGCTCTCTCTGTGTGGATGAATCACATCAGCAAAGGCAACAGTGTTACAGATTTCCTGGTGGTTACAGTTGCCAGTGGAAAGCAGCCCTTTGAAATGGGGGAGGTTCACACTACTAGGTATTAAAAGTTGAGATTTTGGGGACTGGAGAGATGCATGCCTGGCATGCATCAGGACCCAGGTTCAAACCCCAGCACCACATACACAATAGTCGGAAAAACTTAAAAAAACAAAGATGAAAAAATTCTCTCTTCAAAACCAGAAAAAGTAGAGACTTTCCCCTTGATAGAGTCTGAGGCTTGAAAGAGTTGAAAAGGTAATGATTTCTCATCACGCCATTCAGTGGTGCTGTAGTTCTGGCAGGAAACAAATCATCTTCCATCTTCCTGAATGTTCGCTGGCAGGGGTGGAGTCAGGAAGAGGAAGCAAGCTGCAGCCCTCCCTGCCCCTCGTTTCCTCCCACTCCCCAGCACCCTCAGCCTTTCTGCGTGCTCATGCTGTTCCCTCTGCTCTCGTGCCCTCCTGCCCTGGTGAGCCTGCAGTCTCATTCTTTGTGGTCCAGCATAATTGCCACTTCTTTTGTCTAATATGCTGCCTCCCGTCTCCATTCCACTCTTCTCCCCCAACCCTGTATTTTCGGCATTGAGTATAAACACCAGTATCGTAATTGACTGGTTATATCATCTCTCATTTGCATAGTCTTACAAGGTTGATATCATTGCCCATTTTAGAGATGAGGAAGCTGAAACTGAGGCTCCATGTGCTAAGCAATTTCCTCAAGTCACAAGCTAACAAGGGCAGCACTAAGTTTCAAAATGAGATCAGGCTGGTCTGGAGTCACTATACTGTGGCCTTTGACTCACAGTGCTTCCTGCACCCCCTTGCTACACTCTTCTGCCCAGCTCTGCCTCAGGCTGAGCTCTTCCTGTATCGCCAAGCCTAGCACTAAATCTGGTAGGATAGGGGCTCCATAAACCTCTGGGAATGAACAGCGTGGTCATGTCAGGATTACAGTGACCCAGCCCTAGAGACCTGGGCACTGTGGCTGACTTTGAGCTGGGAGACCACAGTTCTACAGGTAGTAACAGTGGGGCAGTAGGCAGTCAGGGCCATCCCTCACTTACACCTTCTTAGGGCTGGAGGGGACCAGTGGAGTTCAGTGGCAGAGAGCATACCCATAATGCCTGAGGCCCTGAGTTCCATCACCAGCACTGGGAAAAAAAAAAAAATCTCATCAGTCCAGGTCCATCCCTGAGGGGCTTCCAACCAGCAACCTCAGCCATTCATGACCCATAGCATGTCCCTTGGTCAAGAAAGTATGAAGAAATGTGTTTGCTTCTCACAGCCATTTGCTAGGAGAGAATGAGTCCCTCCTCTTGTGGTCACATCCTCAGAGACTTTAGTTACCCTTCTAGAAGAGGCAGGAAGGCCTTGTAACATGAGCATACCTTTTATGGGCAGAGTGGGGGGAAAGCCTGACATAGCAAAAAGAGCCCTGAAACAGTCTTAGATTCCCTTAGGGCAGGAAAGCATTTCCTTTTTTTTTTTTTTTTCAGGGCTGAGGACCGAACTCGGGGCCTTGCGCATGCTAGGCAAGCGCTCTGCCACTGAGCTAAATCCCCAACCCCAAGAGAGCATTTCTTATGATAAGTTAGTCCCTCCTCCTTCAGCAAATGTTTTTTGAATGTCTGCGTGTGCTAGTCAGGCATAGGGTGAACAAACAGATATCTTTGACTTATCTGTATGTACTTTCCCCTTACCTGCCACGCCCTTTCCTTATGCAGTATCTTGCACATAGTAGGCGCTCATGTTTAAAAGAATGAGCATCGAATGCCTTGAGAGACAAGTGTTCTAACTTTAGCCCTTCTTTATACTACTGGAGTGAAATCTCCATCTGTAAAATGTGGGCACGCGCCCCTTGCCGAGCCCAGAGCATTCTGGGTCCAAAATGGAAAGTCAGTACATGTTGAAATCATGTTTGTTGGGCTGGGTGTGTGGCCTGGTGGTAGAATGCTAACCTAGCATGTAGGAGCTCTGGATTCAATTCCCAACACCATAAACACATGTAGGCACATGCACATGTGTGCACATACACACACACACACACATACTCCACAATCCTACTAAAAAAAAAAACCAGTCCAATGATTTGTTGAGGATAAAATTGGCGTAGTTTAAAAACAAAAAGAAAGATGGGCTGGAGCGGTAGTTCAGCGGTACAGCATTTGCCTGGCATGCACAAGGACGTGGGTTTGAACCCCAACATCACATATACAACTAAGTGCCGGAAAAACAAACCAAAAAGAAAAATAAAATTGATTCGGTGTCTGTCTGTCTCTCTCTTTCTCTTCAAAAAAAGAAAGAAAGGAAAGAACTTAAGAGGGTCAGCCTTTTGGTCAGGAATGGCCAAGGCATTTGCTGTAAGTGCTAATAAGCCGCCATTGGAAGTGGCTGTTGAAAGGAGAATGTGGAGGAGCGTTTTAAAGTTCCAAACCAGGGGCTGGAACGGTGGCTCGGCGGTT
The DNA here is from genome assembly GCA_004027875.1 of Aplodontia rufa. NCBI lineage: Eukaryota > Metazoa > Chordata > Mammalia > Rodentia > Aplodontiidae > Aplodontia > Aplodontia rufa. The sequence continues at coordinate 7,914 of PVKS010008158.1, forward strand.
TCGGTGCTTGCCTGGCAAGCACGAGGACCTGGGTTCAAACCCCAGCACCACGTACGCAACTAAGTGTTGGAGCAACTAGAGCCATGTGAAAAACTAAATAAAGTTGTTTCTCTTTCTCTGTCTCTCTCACTGTCCCTCTCTCTTTAAAAATAATAATAATAATAATAAAGTTCCAAACCCATCTGGGCCAGTAACTGGCCAGCATTGTTTGGTCTGAGAATAAGCAGCAGGACAGCTTCCCCTGCAAAACCTCCATTGACCCAGCTCCAGGGCCTTTATTCAGCACCTGGCTGATACCCTCACTCTGACACGGTGCCCCTATTGACAGTCAGGAAGTTGTGCGTGCTGAGCTTCACTTCCTCTTTCTCAGAGTTTTAGATGGGAAGAGGCCTTGTTGCTGGAGGCTAGAACATGCTGGTGGGAGCTCCCTCCCTTGGGGGAGCGTCCTAGGCCAGGTTGGGATGAGGAGAAAGAGGTGTCTACAAAGAGACTCTAGACTCAGCTTTCTGCCTGTGTGTGGCAGTGGGCAAATCCCTAACCTCTCTGGGCCTCTCTTTTCTCAGCTGTAAAGTTAAAGGGTTAGAATAGATAATGAGCCAGGCACAGTGGTGCATTCCTGTAATCCTAGCAACTCAGGAAGCAGAGGCAGGCAGATGGCGGGCTCCAAGCCAGTCTCAGCAACTTAGTGAGACCTGGTCTTTAAATAAAAGAGGACTGGGGATGTAGCTCAGTGGTAGAGCATCCCTGGGTTCAATTTCCAGGACAAATAAAAAAGAGAGAGAAAGAAAAAAGGCAGTCAGTGGAGGAGGAACACTTATCAAGAATTTACTATGCATCAGAGACTGTGTTAAACACTTTCTAAAGTTCCTTCCAACTCTTGGGTTGTGCCATCAGTAGAAATGAGGAAACAGGCAGGAATAAATAGCACCCACTATGACACTTCAAAAGTTCCTGAAAGACCACAAGCCCACACTTTGAACTTTGGTTCACACCCAGGTCTTGCTGTGTACTTGCTGTGTGGCCTTGGGCAGGTCACTCATCCTCACTGAACAGGTAGGTGTCAGCTGTGACCTGGAGAAGATAAGCGCACCCCTCCCTTGAGGGGATGTTACTGGGAGCGAAGGAGATGCGTGCCGGGTGCTCAGCACGCGCCCTCGCCCTTGGTGAAGCATCGTGTCTCCTCCCTTCTTCTCAGTTGTTCTGTGAGCCAGTAACAGGAGAGTAGCCCACACTTCATATTAACTCATTAGTCCTCGTGACAACCCTGTGCGGTGGGTGCTATTATTATCCTTTCAGCGATTGGATACAAAGAGGCCAAATGAGTCGCTCAGTCCCACGAGTGTCATCAGGAGAAACCCAGGTAGTGAGAAGTGGAGCGGGGACTCATGCACCATTCTACCTTTTATCCCTATTTTACGGATGAGAAAGTGGAGGCTCAGAGAGTTCCTTTGCCCCAGCCCCACATGCTACCAGCCAGTGACAAAACCGGGTTTCTGAGTGTGTCCATGGACCTCTAAACCCCCTGCCATCTACTGTGCTTCCGGGAGCTTTTTGTTTTTGAGAGAGGGTCTTGTGTTGTTACCCTGGCTGGTCTCAGACTTATGGACTCAAGTGTTTTCCTCCCAAGTAACTGGGACTACGGTCGTGAACCATCTCGCCTAGCTCATGCTGCCAGTGTTAAGGAGCTGCACAGATGCTTGGTTCCATTTTAAACATGCTGTGGTCAAGGTGACGGTGACCAGCCAGGAGCAGTGGTATACACCTGTCATGCCAGTAATTCGGGAGGCTGAGGCAGGAGGATCACAAGTCCAAGTCCAGCCTTAGCAACTTACCAAGACCCTGTCTCAAAACAAAAAAGAAAATGGACTGGGGATGTCACTCAGTGGTTAAGCACTCCTGGACTCAATCCATAGTACAAAAGAAAAGAAGGTGATGCTGAAACAACCTAATGGAAGTCTCTTTGGGTCTTGGCAGTGTGAGACCGGAGTCTGTGGTTCACCAATGCATGCTAAGCACCTAGAACAGTGCCTGGCATGTTTGTAGGCACGCAGTATGTCATCATTGGAGGCAAATGGCCAAGCCAAAGGCATTATGCAATGGAAGTAGTGGCAGGGAATGCTGGGGATCCTGGGCTGCCCCATATGACTCTCAGATTTCTGACTGGGAAGGAGCCACCATGGAACTTTGCTCCTCTGTGGCCTGGGGTGCCAGGAGGCTCAATGGGTAGAATCTCGAACTTTGCATATGGCAGATCTGGGTTCCTGCTCTGCTAGTGCACCACCTGTGGAACCTCCAGTACGCCACTCAGCTTTTCTTGTTCTTTTTTCTCTTTCTTATTTTTTTTTTAAAGAGAGAGAATCAGTTTTATTTAGTTTTTCACGTGGCCTTTGTTGCTCCAACACTTCGTTGTGTACGTAGTGCTGGGGCTCAAACTCCCATACTTGCGCATGCCAGGCAAGCGCCGTAAATGCTGAGCCACTGCTCCAGCCCCCTTTCTTATTTTTTTTTATGGAACAGGAGGCTGGTGGGGCAGACTTGCAGGGGTGAATGATACCCACTGTGCCCGGCTAATAATTCTCTAATTTTTCGTTCTGTCAGATTTGCCTGGTTACCCTCCAAATATCTATATATTCTCTGAGGGACTTTGTTTCGTTTGTCAAAAGAAGTTCCATTCAGATATAATGAACTGCATTTATTTATGTCTTCTAAATCTGTTAATTTAGAACCACGTCCCCTCTTTTTATAAGTCACATTGACTTTTGCCAGAGGTCAAGCAGTGGTCTGGTAGGGGTAGGTGTGTCCTGTTCAAGATCTGAGTGTACTTCGTGCCTTTATCTCCTGAACCTCTTGTGACCTGGGACTAGATCTAGACTTGATAAGATGCACATGAGCACATCTCGCTAAGCCTTCCTGGGGACTCCATCTCTGGTGGCCCCTCTCAGGGTTGAGCAAGGCTGGTAGGTGTGTGAACAGCCGCAAAGTGTCAGCTGAGTGCCTGGTGCATGGGAAGCCTCAAGGCCGCAGCTTTTCATATGTGTCCCTGCCTTGGGCCAGGGACAGATGAACCAGGGATAGGGGCTTCTCCTCTCTCAGCCAGGAGGTGGTTGCTTCCTCTGGCCTGGGTCCTGCCCTGGACTGCCTGGGTAACCTGTCGCTTTCTCTCTTCCTGCCCTCAGACAACACAGGCAGCTCCACGTGCCGGCCGCCCCCTCGGACGCGGGAGGTGATGGTCAACGGGCAGATGGTGAAGCTGAAGTACTGCTTCACCTGCAAGATGTTTCGGCCTCCCCGGACCTCGCACTGCAGCGTCTGCGACAACTGTGTGGGTGAGTGGGGGCCATAGGAAGGGGTGCAGGGATCCCCAAAACAGCCTAAATCCTGGGGACAGGAGGTCACATGTGGGGCAAGGTGGGCAGGGTCTGAAAGAGCCAGGCCTGGGCAGGAAGTCTGGGTTGCTCAGATTTGCCCTGACTGAGGAGGTGTTCTGAGTGTGACCAGTGGCATTTGGTTTTAGCCAGGATTGGTAGGACCCTTCTTCCCACATCAGTTCTGAAGTGTGGGACAGAGAGAGACCTTGAACACTTCTGGCTTCAGCTGGTCCTCAGTAGGTGCAAATTCTCAGCCTAGGGCAGTAACATCCTAAAACATTTGGGCCAGAAAGAGAATGGTTTACCACCCAGTGACCTAGGGACAGCTGTGCTATAGACTTTGATCAGATTCCCAGAGTTGGAGGGACAAGAATCAAGCTGGTAAGTGGAGAGGATGGAACTGGGACTAGAAATTGGACTCTGGTAGAGCTTGGTTTGTCTCCTTGCCTTGCTCTCCAGAAGCCATGCAGCTCTGATGGGGACCCAGAGAGGTCCCCTGGGAGGGTGTCGTGAGGGAGACACCATGTGAGGACCCATGTGAGCTGAGCCATGGTGATGGTGCACAGTTTCCAGGGCAGTGAGCTCATTGTGCCAGCTCAGCATGCCCCACACAGAGCAATGGGGAACACCCATGATAGGTGTTCAGCCTGGGTGACTCAGTATGAGTCTGCCCCACCCGCCTCCTGTAAGGGCACTAGTCTTGGCATGAAGCCTGCAACGGGCTTGACCCACATTCCCACAGGGACTTTGCTCACAGTATGGGTGTGACCCACCCCCAGGGATATAGCACTGGTATGAGCTCAGCCCTGGCCTATGATACTTGCTCTCCACGAGTTACATAGCGGCCCAGCCCCTCTGTGGACCTCTAGTGCCAGAGACAGGGTCACTGGCTGTTGGCAGCATGTACTTTTTGAGGGTCATTGTGCCAGGGACTGTGATAGGCCCTGAGGATGCAGTGCGTATGAGGCCACCACAGCCCCTCTCATGGGGCTTGTCATCAAGCAGGGCCAGCCGGCCAGTCCAGTGATTATGCTTTCTAAATACACATGGACCAAGTGCTGCAAAAGAACAGAGCAGGCAACAGGGGACCCCACCTAATCTGGAGCCAGAGGGGCTTTTTTTTTTTTTAAAGGAGAGGAACAGTGAGAGAGAGAGAGAGAGAGGATCAATTTTACTTAGTTTTTCATGTGGCTTTTGTTGCTCTGACACATAGTTGTGTACATGGTTCTGGGGTTGGAACCCACAGACTCACGTGTGCAAGGCAGGCGCTGTAACCGCTGAGCCACCCCTCAAGCCCCCAGAGGAGCTTTGTTTAAGGAAGTAACTTTGCAGATGAGGCAAAAAAAAAAGAGAGAGAGAGAGGGAAGACTGGCAGGCAGTGGGAACCAGTGTGTAGTAGACCAGAAGCCAGGCCTGTCCGAGGGATAGGATTTTGCTGGTGCTGAGAGAATGGAGCGTCTGGAGCCCTAGCTTTGGGGTGGGGACTGTAAACACCTGTGCTGGTTGAGGCCAGACTCACACTGACCCATCCACTTGGCCCTTTTCCAGAACGGTTTGACCATCACTGCCCCTGGGTGGGCAACTGTGTGGGGAGACGGAACTACCGCTTCTTCTACGCATTTATTCTCTCCCTCTCATTCCTGACGGCCTTCATCTTTGCCTGCGTGGTCACTCACCTGACGCTGCGTGAGTTGGAGGGAAGGCAGAGGGGAATAGGAGGGGCTGACCAGCACGCTCAATGGAGCCAAGGGGTTGGGGACACCGTCCCTCTGAGCTGTGTCGTCTTTTGTTTCTTTCTCCCCAGGCTCTCAGGGAAGCAACTTCCTCTCCACTCTGAAGGAGACACCAGCAAGATATCCTTTGTCAGCTAGTGGATACCCTGGTGGCAAACAAGGCCCCCAGAGGGGAATATTAGAGCCCATATCCGGCCTCTAGAAGCCATGTGCCAGTTGCTTCTGTTCACACCAGGCTGGAACCCATCCTAAATGGGGCATCATGGGGTTGAGCTGGCTGAGAACTACTAGGAAGCACTGTCCTTGACTTCAGGGGCCTGGAAGAGAGCATACCAAGTGCCCTGGACTGTGTTGTGTCTGAGGCTCTCTATTTGGGATCCTTGGTTCCCTCTGCTGTTCATCACCCTAATCTTGTCTTGTTCTTGAGGGGAACTCCCTACCCCTCCTGGGAACCCAGCAGGTGATTCTGCTGAGAAGTGGTGACTGGGCCACTGGAAGGTTCCAAAACTTGTCACCTCCCTGGGAAATAGCTCCAGAGGAAGATATTGAGAAAGGAGAAGTGTGGCAGGTTCCCAGGCCCAGGGAGGCTCCCGCCCTCTACCTCATGTGTGTCCTTGACTGCCCCACTGTGCTGGAGTTGGTGATCTGCTTCTTCTCCATCTGGTCCATTCTGGGCCTCTCAGGGTTTCACACTTACCTCGTCGCCTCCAATCTGACAACTAACGAAGATGTGAGTAAGGCTGGAGCTGGACTGAGGGAGCCTGGGGAGCCCTGGCTGGCAGGCTGCTGGGGAAGCCTGGGTGGAGGTGTGGGGCGACCAGACATGCTCCCCAGCCCTGGAACACCCAGCGCAGGCTCCTGCGGCTCCAGCATGCTTTGGCCCCTCGGTGCAATCTCCTAAGGTCCTCAGTTGTTTTTCTCACAACCGCGTCGGAGCTAAGCTCACGCCAAGATACTCACGACCTCCCAGGGCATTGCCGCTGATGGAGTTCCTTACGTTCCCATCACCTCTTCAGGTTCTTTTGCCAAGCCTGAGGCAGAAGTGCAGGGATGCCTTTTCTCCACTGGGTGGCTGAGAGATGCGCCCCCGAGTCGCCCAGCTGGGAAGGGGCAGAGCCAGGGTCGGTGCCCAGAGGTCACACCTGCTTGCTCTGCTCTGCCATGCTGCACCTGTAGGCAGCAGCGCTGTGACTAAGTCTCCCGAGGCATTCTTATTGAGGGGCGCAGCCAGGACAGGACAGTAGACCTCCGTTGATTATCCCTACCCACTCCCTTTCAGACCACCACCAAGAAGCATTGTTCGAGCACTGTGTTTTCAGTCCGGGGCCAGATTTCCCCTCCCCATCCTCCAAACAATAAAAAGCAAACAAGAGCATATGTTCCCAGGGCCAACATCTGATACTGATCAGAGGCCACCATCCAAAGAAAATCCACTCCATGACCCCAGCATCTCATTTGGGGAAGCAAAACTGAACACACGTGACAGTGTCCTGCACCCGGTGATGGGCAAGAGTAAAAATGACATCAGCCAGCATGTTCCAGAGTGCTTTCCTGGGTGCCGATTCTGAAGGGTACCACCAGAGCTTAAGCCAGAGGGCACAGTAAGCATGCAAATGTCTGGGTTGCAGTCACATGGGCCTTTACTGCTGAACCCCTCAGTGCGTTCAGTGGCTGACTTCACAGAGCTAGACACCCGCCAGGTTTTGCCTAATGCTCCACTAGTCTGAGAATTGGTATTATCATCTGAGAATTAGTAGTATTGTCCCTATTTTTCAAATGATGACAGACCAACAAGTGATCTGTCCAGCGTTGTGTAGCTAGTGAGTGGCAGGACCAGGTCAACCTGAGCCCTGTGCCTTCACTACCCCTAGGTGGCTACCCAGAGGAAAGAGGTTTCCTACAGACTTCTCTCTGGAGCCTTCTCTTTGGCACTGTTGTCTTTTGTCTGGTTAAGGCCATCTGATCCTTACAGGGGATACCCCTACATCTAGTGGTCTCCCACATCATGATTGAATGACCTGTGTTGAAGTCATGTCCCCTCTAATAGCTTAACCAGAACCGGTTTCAGAATTGGTAAGCTTTCCCCGGTCTCTAGAAAAGTGAAGCCAAATCAGGCGTGCACACCTGTAATCCCAGCTACTCAGGAGGCTAAGGCAGGAGGATCACAAGTTCAAGGCCAGCCTTATCAATTTAGCAAGAAACACAGCAACATAGTGAGATCCTTTCTCAAAATAAAAAACTAAAAAGGACTGGGGGATATGACTCAGTGGTAAAGCGCCCCTGGGTTCAATTCCCGGTATAAAAAGAGAAAGAGAAGGAAAGAAAGAAAAATAGACCCAAAAGAGGTAGCTAGGACAGGGGGTTTAGCTAAATGGTAAACATTTGCCTAGCATATGTGAGGCCCTGGATCCAATCCCCAGCAGTGCAAAAAAAAGCAAAACAAAAATGCAGGAGGGCAGTCTGCAGTTAAGTGCGGCTTTAACCTGCATAAGGCCATGGGGGTTTGATCTCCAGCACCATGTAAAAAAAAAACTGACCCAGGCTCCCTCCTGTTTGCAGATCAAAGGTTCGTGGTCCAGCAAAAGGGGCGGTGAGGCCTCTGTCAACCCCTACAGCCATAAAAGTATTATCACCAACTGCTGTGCTGTGCTCTGTGGCCCCCTACCTCCCAGGTAAGCCACAGGGTGCAGGAGAGAGGTCCCAGTGGAAGGTGGCCCTGTGAGTCCACACCCCTCAAGGAGGTTCTGGACCTCAGCAGATCTCTCCCAGCACTACAGACATCCTCTGCCACTGTCCCGTAAAGAATATGTTCAGCATTGGTCACATAAAGAAATTCTGTCCGAGCTTGTCATTTTCAGTCATTTTCCTACATGAGCTTGTAGGAAAAAATGAAGTATAAAATATTAAGGCACATTAGATCTTACGTATAATCCTACCCCCCAGCAATAATCACAGGGACTGTTGTCACACTTGAACAAAGCCACCCTTCCATTTGGCGCTGAGTGGGGTGTCCACCCTCTCCTGGCAGAAGGGAACCCTCGTGGCTGGCAAGTTCCCTGTCCATCTTGACACTAGGGGGCACCAAAGCTCCAGAACAGAAGTTACGCTGAGGACACTGCTGGGACAAGACCTCCCCACACAGTCCTGTGCCCTCCCTACCCTGCAACCCCAGGTCCCACCCAGTATTCCTGTGACCTGTCCTGCCTGGTGGAGAAGAGACAGTAAGAATTCCACCATCTCCAATGCCTAGTCCTTGCTTTCCCCTCCCCTGCAGCCTGGCTTCTTGTTAGCCAGGCAGATACGCGAGCCAGTTTGAATTAACAGTGAACAAATTTTGTAGCTAAAAGCTTGGTGTCCAGAAAACCAAGAGAGAGACCTTTCCAAGGGAGAATCTTAAGCCCCCAGATGGAGAGCAGCTCCCCTTTCCTTGGCCTTTCTAACACCAGGTCTTTCCCTGGCCAAGAGTGGGCCGCTGCCATCCCCCCTGGCCTGGAGCTTTAGCTTTGGGCACAGCCCTCATGTATCCTTGTGTCTTTGTGTTTTGGAAGCCTGATTGACCGGAGGGGATTTGTGCAGTCTGACACCGTGTTGCCCTCGCCCATCAGAAGTGACGAGCCTGCCTGTGGAGCCAAGCCCGACGCTAGCATGGTAGGAGGCCACCCTTGACTGTGGCTCAGCACTTGCCACCTGCCGGCCTGTCTACCCCTCCACACCTGCTGGGACCCTCCCCATTCCATCTAAGGGAAGCAGAGCTGCCAAAGACTGAAGTCTTTTCGTATTTATTTTCCACACTGCGTGGCTTTTCCTGAACTGTTCCATGGCTGTACCCTCTGCTCCCCAAACCCAGGTTCCCACAGCCTTGGGCCCTAGGTCTCTCAGCTGATCAGTGGCAGGATGACAGGAGAGCCAGAGCCTCTGGAGGCCACCAAGGGGCCAAACCAAGTCTCTGCCTGTGCCAGGGTGAGCCCGGTGTGAGTGAGGGTGTGAGCTGAGCATGAAGCCTCCCAGTTGGGGCACTGCCTGGGCCTTGCTGAGCTGGGGCCTCAGGTGAAACAGGACTGCTGAGCAGCCAGCTCTCGACCCCAGGCCACGAGAGAGGAAGTATCAGTGGGCTGCTTGGGTTGGGGGCTCCTGTATTTTCTTTATGATGATCGTTGTTGTTTCTTCTCTTGGGTCTTTTGGTTTTTGGTTTTTTGTTTTTTGTTTTGTTTTGGTAAGGAGTTGACCAATAGGATGGATCTGGGGATCCACTGGGTGGAAAGGGCAGGGTGGTAGGGGGCAGTCAAACAGCCAGCCAGGTACCCGGAACCTCAGCTCCTGTAAAGTCCTGAGCAGCACAGTAAGAAGGGAGGACCTGCCTCTTCCCCTGCCCATTGAGGCTCTCTAAAGGATCCCAGCCTGCCCCACTATGTCTCTCCCAAGTCAGGGCTGGGGATAGACGGGTTATTCTCATGCTGGCAATACTTGAAACGGGTTTATTATTGCTGGGTATTTGCACAATTTTATAGACCTCTTTTCTACATAGCTTTTTTTAAATGGAAAAAATAGTCACATTGCTATCTGTGTAGTGCCAGGTGAAAGGTTATCAGAAGGCTAGTTGGTTTTAATAAGATTATTACAAGAGACCTTCTGGCTGTGAGTGTGTGTGTGTGCATGCGTGTGTGTTCATGTGTGCCCTTGTATGAGTGTGACTGGCTTCCACATCCCCTGGGCTGCCCCCTTTCCCTGTCCCCCTTGGATTCAGGAACAGCTAACAAGTCACAGGGACAGGGAACATGCTCATTGGTCACAAGAGACCCCTGGTTTCCCATGGGCACTCAGACCCCATCCTTTTATCTTTCTTTTTTCCATAGACTTCAGACAAGCCAGGGGCTGGGGACTCTGCCACCCCATCCCTCGCCACCCAGCCCCCAGGTTAGCCTTCCAGCTGAGACCTGCCCAGACAGGCTGAGGCTGGGCGTGGTGGGTGGAGTGATGGCTTTGAGGAGCGGTTGCCGTTCATTCTACAAGCCAAACCCCTTCCTCAGAGCTCTGAGTATGGGACCCAGTACCAGGAAGTGAAGGACAAGGTGTTTCTACCAACTGGCTTCTGTCCAGAAAATGGTAGGGAAGGAGCAGGGGAGGACAAAAGCCAGGGAAGTTTAACCTAAATTTGGGCCAGAAGCTCAGAGGATGCCTCTCTGCTAGAAGCTTATCAAAATAGAGAGTTGTTCCCCTAGCCTCCTTCTTGGCCCTTCAAGTGGGTTGAAGCCCTTGGAAAGTGACAGGAAGTCTCCAGATCTTGCCCTTCCTTGCTCCAGAGGCCACTTGGTCACAGAGCTGGGAAGTGGCTACAGCAGAGGACCCCTATGGGAGACAGCTTCCAGCCAGCCTCAGGACCCTGGACCCTCATGCAGTGGCCCTGGGAGGTGGGGGGGAAGCTCGCTGGGGGGGCTCCCACCCACCTTTTATTTAAGCCAGGATTCTTTGTTCCTGCTTGTAATAAAACTTCTGTTTTTGAAAGTTGATTTGCTTTTGTTTGGTATTTGTTTGCTTTTTCCGTGCTGAGGACCCAGCTGGCAGCCCTGGGTTCTTTTAGACAAGCTAGTCTTCCCCTGGGAGATAGAAAGATCTGGCTGCCATCTGAATAAAGTTCCCTGTCTGCTGGAGTCAGGGTAAAGGCAGTGGTGGCTAAGCCCTGCTGTCCCCTCTTCATCCCCTCCACCTTCCCCCTTGCTGCCGGTCCACCCTGATCCCCAGTGATCAGCTAAGGAAACGTGCGAGACGGTAGATTCCAGTTTGTGAGTGGAGCCTCCCTGGCGCCCCTGCCCCCTGTCCAGCCAGACGGCTCATAACACTGGCCCACCTCTCTGGTATCTCCCCCAGGAGGACACCTGTCAGGATTTTGCCATCTCCTGCACAGCCTGAGGGGAGCTAACAGGCCTCTTTGCAGAGGGTTAGCTGGTAAGACCGTATCTCGCCTGTCGGCCAGCACTGCCCGCTCCCCTCACACCATCTCATCCTCACCGCATGCCTCACCAACCCCATGGAGTCCATCTGTCTGTGTGTGGTGTGGTGTGTATGCTGGTGGTGGCAGGTCCCCAGGGATCCCCCCAAGTGGAAGGTTCTTAGTCCTGCCCTAGGCTGGACTGAGAAAGTGGCTTCTCTCAGAGCAGCTGTCCTGGTGGAAGAGGAGGTGAAGGGAGAGGTTGGGGAAGATGGGGAACCTGCTCTGAGGTGCCTGGACCTGTTACAGTGGTGTCCTGGTGTGCAGGGGCCCTCGGTCACTAATACTCCTGGTCCTGGCTTTCTGTCCCTGCTGAGCTTTCTCTCTCTCACCTGCCTGTTTTCTCTCCTGCTTTGTTGCCTGCTGCCTAAGCCCTGGCCCTTCTCCAGTGACGAGGCAGGGGCTGTGGCAGCCCCTGTCCCCACTATGGGCCCCTTAGGATGCCTCTCTCCTCCCATCCTGCTAACCCTCTCTCTTCTCCTTCTTTGCTGTCCTGCCCGGGATCTCCAGTATGTGCAGGGGCTTAAGGACCTCCTGAGGACCGCTGCTCTCTGCCTCTCCAGGAGTGGCCTGGGGGGAGCCAGGCACCCGGCACCTCCACCTGTCTAACCTGTGGCCCATCTGCCACCATCTGTGCCTACAGGCTCTGCCCCCCAGCCTGCCCCATATGTGTGCTCTCTAGGGCCCCCAACAGGGGCAGGGTTTGGCCTCTTTGCCCCACTCCTACTCCATGCTGGCCAGAGTGTAGGAAGCCATAATGCAGCCGTCAGCACAATTCCCTAACATGATGCTGAAACTCCCTCCCTTCCGCCCCTTCCCCAGATCTGTGAAGTGTCAAGACTCTTCAGGAATCTTGCCTTACAGCCTGCACCCTCCCCCCCAAGAAGAAATCAGGCATAGCCATAGTCAAGCTGAGCAGGTTTCTTAAGGAGCTGTCTGGGGTTGATGACGCTGCTGAACAAGTTTGGTGACTGTTCTAAGCACAACCGGATTGACACTGTTCCCACGGTCCCATCCCCTCCCCTCAGTAGGTAGGATGCAAGGAGTGAGCCTATATCCTTCGCCCCAGGCACTGAGGGATGGAGCTGGCTCTGCACAGCACAGAGCCATGATCCATAGAAGCCCTAAAGGAAACCAGGCCAGGTCTGGGAAAACCAGCTGAGCCCAGGGCTGGGGGCTGCTTGTCTGCAATCTTTTGTAATAAAAATAAAGATTCCCCTCTTCTTGCCATACCCTTGACTGGTGCTGCTTTTACTTTGGGGTCTGCAGGTGGGGCCTTTGGTGATATGCAGAACATTGGGCTGACCCTCACTTCCATCTTTGCTCCAACCTGTCACTGCTGCCCTGGAGATTTAAAAGAAACATGGGAAACCAGGAGAGATGTGGGGAAAGTGGCCAATAGCCTCTTTGCTCTGTACCCCTCAGAACTTATCATAGTTCCAGGGACCTTAGAGCTGATCGCTGAGCTCTAAAAGGCCCTAGACCAGACCAACATAGTTAACTCCACTCTGGAACTTACACCCCTGAACTGAGCCCTGCCCAGGGTAACAGTTTCATAGAACCTTCCTTCCTCTCTCTGGCTGCCATCCCACATGGAGACACACACAGGTACGTACACCAAGCCAAAAGCTAATTACTAAGCCGGGTGTGGTGGCACAGGCTTGTATGCCCGGTGACTTGGGAGGCTGAGGCAGGAGGAGGATCACAAGTTTGAAGCCAGCTTCAGCAACTTAGTGAAACCCTATCTCAAAAGAAAAAGTAAAATAAGGGCTGGGGATGTAGCTCAGTGATAAAGCACTCCTGGGTTCAATCCCCAATACCAAAAAGATAAAAATTAAAAACTAAACACGGTTGCCATTTAGCAAGGGCTTACTAAGTGCCAGGTTCACTTTCTCACCTTAACCAAAGAAGGTGAGGTCAGCCTTTGTTCTGTTTGTCTTTGGTTCTGAGGATTGAGCCCAGGGGTGCTTTGCAGCTGATCTACTTCCCCAGACCTTATTTTACTTTTCATTTTGAGACAGGGTCTCATTAAGTCGCAGAGACTGGCCTAGTACTTTTGAGCCTCCTGCCTCAGCCTTCCAAGTAGCTAGGATTAGAGGTGTGTGGCACCACATCCAGCTGATGTCAGCCATTTTACAGGTGAGGGAACTGCCTTAGGTCATCCAGCTAGCAGAGCAGCAAATCCAGGATTGGATCCCAGTCTCTGCCCTAACTCCTAGCCCTTCCGCGTACCCAGTAATAGATGGGGTCTTGTAGAAGCCCTAAACCTTGCGGGGGCTTGGAGATGATATGAGCCAGTGTCCTTGTACTGATGGCAAAGTTGAAGCCCAGGGGCAGGAAGGGACCTGCCCGAGGCCTTAAAACAGGGCTGGAATGCAGTCCAACACCCTGACCTCATTCCATTCTCTTTCCATAAATTCCACACTATCTTCTAGACCAGACTGGAGATGTGGTACATTCTCCACAGTGCCTTGAGGAGAAAAAGACTCAGGACAGCTGAATCACTAATCTCGGATCCATTCCTAAAGGCAACTAGTAGTGAGAGCTCTTACCTACATAATTGGACTTTTATTCACCACTAACCAGGAAAAGAAGGTGCTAGGGCTTCCTCTGGTCACCTGTTTAATTTGATCATTCCAAAGACTGAGAAATTTACTTTGAAGTTCTTTCTTGATAGCTAATCTGAGTCCCTCCAGTCACAAACAAACAAACAAACAAACAAAAAAACCCTATCTCTGTTCTCAGTGAAAGTAGATGGCAGCTGGTCGCTGCTTTCTGGGCAGCACAGCCCTTCAAAGCACTTTACGACCAGCTAAGGAAGGACTGGCTCAGTGTGGGCTCCGGGCCCTGAGTATGCTGGTAGGATGGATGCTCCAGAAGGGTGGGGAGATGGCAGTCAGGATGAGGAAAGCCCCCTGGGCTGCAGCCCCAGCTCCTGTCCTGCTGACTCAGGCAGCTGATGTGGAGCTCTGTACCCTGCCAGGGCCTGCTGCCTCCTGCCCGCCTAGGCTCCTGGACTTGGGAAATGGAGGCCTGGAGGCAAAGGGAGGTAACAGACAGGAACTGAGTCAGGATCAACAGGCCGCAGCTGGCAGGGGTGTCAGGCAGGCGGCCTGACTCCCAGATTCAGCCCTGAGCTTCAACACAGGAGAAGGGGCAATGAGAGGGCTACCTTTCCTCGCTCAGGTGGGCTGAGGGCATGGAACCTGTGCTGCAGACCACCACCAGCGAGCGCCCCCCCGGCTGAAGTCGGGAAGAGAACGCTCCCTTCTTGGCTTGTGAAGCTCTCAAATTCCTAGGCCTGCCAGGCCCCCACTGTCCTGGCATCCCCAGGTTTCTCCCAGGACATGAAAAAGCCCTGGCTGGATGACTGGTGCAAAGACCTGGGATGACCCAGGGCCTGCTGAGGCCAGAGAAGGGTCCCAGATGGAGAGGGCGGAGGTAGGGCTGAGTGCATCTGACCGTTCATCCATCTGCAGAGGAAAGGCTCTGAATCAAATGCCCCTTCTCATCCCTGTGGACACCCAGCTGGACAGGGTCTGTGGTCTTCAGCTAAGGAATGATTTGGCGACCTTCCTCATTTCACAGAACGCAGCTCTGTGTAGTGCTTTTGTGTGTGTGTGTGTGTGTGTGTGTGTGTTTAAAGACAGAGAATATCAATTTTATTTTTACATGTGGCTTTCGTTGCTCCGAGACTTCCTGGGGTTTGAACTTGCATACTCGCACATGCCAGGCAAGCACTGTAACCACTGAGCCACTGCTCCAGCCCCTGTGTGTATATTTATAAAAGTAAAGTTAGCTGGGTTTTCCCAACAGTAATAGTTACCATCCACTCTACTAAGTGCTTTACATTAACTAATTTAATCCTTACTACCCTCATTTTATACCTACAAGATCTGAGGCTCACAGAGGTTGTCACTTGTCCAAGGATACCATGGCTTATAAGAATTGAACTCAGGGGCAAGGACCCGTGTTCAAACCTCAGCACCACATAAACAACTAAGTGTAGGAGAAACAAAGGCCAGATGGAAAAATACATAAAATTGATTCTCTTAAAAAAAGAATTGAAAAAAAAAAAACTCAGGCAGTTAATTCTAAAGATAGTAGGCTATTCTGTCTCTCCTGGAAAACAAGACTTTAATAATTTGGAGATACTAGCTGGGCTTCACGGCACACGCCTGTAATCCCAGCAACTCAGGAGGCTGAGGCAGGAAGATCGCAAATTCAAAGCCAGACTCAGCAACTTAGGCCCTGTCTCAAAATTTAAAAAGTGAAAAAGGCTGGGGATGTGGCTCAATAGTTAACTGCCCCTGGGTTCCATCCCCAGTACAATCAATCAATCAATCAATCAATTTGGAGATACTAAAAAAATATCAAAAAAGTCTGGGAGTCTCTCTACCTGAAGACTCTCTAAGTTGGTATTCTAATATAGTTCCTTTCTATCATTTTCTGTTGGTGCTCTGATTGGAGAAAAGCCTTCAGGATGTCAAAACCAAAATCCTTTCTGTTTTCTTGTAAATCCCACAACACTAGCCCACATATGTCCCTACTTTTTCTTGTAGCAAAGAGGCAAATCTCATCTTTATTCCTCAGAGTTCTGGCCTCCAGCAGGGCAAAGTGAGTGCTCAGACACTCAGGAACCAGGAGAGCATCCCTGAGCCCTTCTGAGCTTTGGGTAGGGTGGGAGAGATAAGCAGGAAGCCATCCTCATAGGCTCAGTGTCAGACAGTGAGAGAGAAAGAGAATCAATGTTATTTAGTTTTTCATGTGGCCTTGGTTACTCTGATGCTTCGCTGTGAACGTGGTGCTGGGGTTTGAACTTTCAGCCTCACGCATGCAAGGCAAGTGCTGTAACCGCTGAGCCACTGCTCCAGCCCCCCTCTTAAGTGAGTTTTCACAAAACTTGAAGACAAGGTCCCCAAAAAGTAGGGACAGAAGGTTGGTAACAGAGCAGTCTCCATCTCTGAGGCTTCTCTTAAGGGGTCAGAAGAGAAGGGACAAGGAATCTTCTGGAAGACAAGCTGGAGGGAGACATCATATCATTTTGTTTTATGCCACCCCATAAAACAAAATGATATGTGTCATTGCCACCTCCTTTTCCTCAACCCTGTCTCTCCCCAGGTTGCTAGCGTCTCCCCCAGGGGACCAAACTGGACTGAGCACCCAGGTGGCCTGCTTCCCAGCCTCTGACAGAGGCAGTCTGAGTCAGGCAGGAAAGTGGGACAGCCAACCAGCTGGGCCCCGCCCCTGTGAACCTGGCTGATACTTGATGGTAGGCAGCTTCAAGGGGCCAGGTGACCTGGCGTGGAGAGCCATAGGGTAAGTCCTCAGACAAGTGGCAACAGGCCACCAACTTGAAAGGGAAAATTGTGCTGTGATGGGGAAGGTGTTGAATGAACCTACTAGGTGACTAATTACTAAGGCTGGGCTGAAGCGTCAGAGGCCACTTGTTAAACACTTCATTAAGTAGCAAACTGAAAGCTGCCACCTATGCATTCTGGGAGCTCAGAGGGGACTTTGAGAGAGTGTGAGGACCAGGGGATGGGACACTTTTCAGGTAGACTCAGGAAGAAGCCTGGATCTCACTTCCAGATAGAGGCTGGAGCTCACGATCAGAGGCCTCAACAGGACAAAAGCTAAAGGAAGCAGTGTACAGGGCCAGGGACAGGGGTGCTAGCCAGTTGGCAGCTGTGTGACCTCGAGCAGTTCTCACCCCTGAGATGCAGTGTTCCCATCTCTAAAGTCCTGCAGACCTCAGAGACACAATGGGAATTAAGTTGGATCAGGGATGTGAAAATACTTGGGAAATTTCAATTCTATGGAAACATGAGTTATCTAACCTGAGCCAAGGAGAGAACCATGCCCAGAGTGGTGGCATGTGTTTGCAATCCCAGCTACTTGGGAACATGAGGCAGGAAGATTGCAAGTTCAAGGCCAGCTTTGGTAACTTAGTAAGAGCACTGGCTCAGGACCTGAGTTCAAACCCCCAACATCACATACACAACTAAGTGTCCAAGAAACAATGGCCAGGTAAAAAACTCTCTCTGTTCCTATCTCTCTCTTCCTCTTAAAAAAAAAAGAAAAGAAGGGCTGGAGCGGTGGCTCAGTGGTTTCAGTGCTTGCCTGGCAAGCACACGGACCCGGGTTCAAACCCCAGCACCACGTACACAACTGCGTGTTGGAGCAACTAAGGCCATGTGAAAAACTAAAGTTGTTTCTCTCTTTCTCTGTCTCTCTCACTGACCCTCTCTCTTTAAAAAAAAAAGAAAATAAGAGAGAACAGCATCGCGCTCTGGCTTGTTAGGCTGTCTAGGCTGAATTAGCCAGGTAGCTGAAACCCTTCTTACCCCTAGAAGGATGCTGCGCAGGAGGATCTGATCTGGGAATCCAGGCCAGCTTCTTAGTATGGGCACCCTTGCAATGCAACCCTGAACAGCAGGAGGCAGCCTGGGGTCTCCACAGGTGCCTTCCCAGGTGGGGCCCACACCTAGGTTTCTCCTGCTGACTGTCCCGATGACTCACTCTTAGATCCTGGCCTTTTTACCTTTAGGGAAGAGCCGGAAAGGGTGTGGGGAGAAGAGGAGAAGGAGGCAGGTCCTGGGCCTCAGTCCCGCCCCTGCTCCTCCCCACCCTACTCAGGGCCAGGCCACTCAGCCAAAAGGCAGACCGAGAGTTGGAGAGGCACGGAGTCCAGCATTGGTCCCAAGGCAGCCAGTTAGCCCGCGCCAGCCTGTCTGTCCCTAGAGCCATGGAGAGAGCCAGTCTGATCCAGAAGGCCAAGCTGGCAGAGCAGGCTGAACGCTATGAGGACATGGCAGCCTTCATGAAGGGCGCAGTGGAGAAGGGTGAGGAGCTCTCCTGCGAAGAGAGAAACCTGCTCTCTGTGGCCTACAAGAACGTGGTGGGCGGCCAGAGGGCTGCCTGGAGGGTTCTGTCCAGCATCGAGCAGAAGAGCAATGAGGAAGGCTCCGAAGAGAAGGGCCCCGAGGTGCGAGAGTACCGGGAGAAGGTGGAAACCGAGCTCCGGGGTGTGTGTGACACCGTCCTGGGCCTGCTGGACTCCCATCTTATCAAGGAGGCCGGGGAGGCCGAGAGCCGGGTCTTCTACTTGAAGATGAAGGGCGACTACTACCGCTACCTAGCCGAGGTGGCCACAGGGGAGGACAAGAAGCGCATCATTGACTCTGCCCGTTCAGCCTACCAGGAGGCCATGGACATCAGCAAGAAGGAAATGCCACCCACCAACCCCATCCGCCTGGGCCTGGCCCTGAACTTTTCCGTCTTCCACTATGAGATCGCCAACAGCCCCGAGGAGGCCATCACGCTTGCCAAGACCACTTTTGACGAGGCCATGGCTGACCTGCATACCCTCAGCGAGGACTCCTACAAAGACAGCACCCTCATCATGCAGCTGCTGCGAGACAACCTGACCCTCTGGACAGCCGACAGCGCCGGGGAAGAGGGTGGGGAGGCTCCCGAGGAGCCCCAGAGCTGAGCCTGCCTCCCACCCACCTGCAGCCCTGCCCTCCGGTCCCCAGCCCTCTGAGAGGACTAGTATGGGGCGGGAGGCCACGCCCTTCCAGATCCTTCCCGAAAGCTCTGTCCCACTCAGAAAGCCTTCTTGGAGGGGAGCAGTGGAGCTGAGCCCACCGTGGGCTGGGATCCCACTCTTCATGCAGCTGTCAGGCGCTCCTAACCACTGGTGGTGCCAGCCACCCCTGCTCTCTGAACCCCTTTTCTCCCGACTCCACCCCGAATGGGCTACACCCCCCACGGCTGCCTCTTAGGAATTGAGGAGTGTCCCACCCCCGTGGCTGAGTGGACTGCGTGGCAGAGGCTGGAGATGAGAGAGAGTGTGTGACTGTGAGATCGAGAGCGAGAGAGAAAGCAAGTCTGCCGGGTGTGACCATGTTTCCTCTCAATAAAGTTCCTGTGACACTCCGCCTGTCTTCCAGTTATTGGCCCTGGGCTGGGAGTGGGACTGACTTTGGACTTCTGGGTAGGCCTGACGTCCTTGGGGATGGTTCGGTGAACCGCAGGCGAGACCGTGGGGTCCGTGACTCCAGGTGAGAGGCGCGGTCCAGTTCTCTCCACGAGAGGGGCCCCTAAGTGGTCTGGTCCGGGGACAGTCGGGTGAGCGCCGCGTCGCGCTGAGACTCCTCTGCCCGGCTGAGACGAAGGGTGCTGCGGCCGGGGGATGCAAAGCTCAGATGGGGGACCGGAAACCAGTGAGGTCCCAGGTGCAAGAGGTGAGGACAGCGCCGCAGGCACACGCTGCCACGAGTGGCACAGCACCCAGATTCCAAAGCGGGGAACAGTCCCATCAACGGCCGCCATTACAAACCTAGATCTAAGAAGGGGACACCCCCAGCGTACGGAGATGGGGGCAAAAGAAAACGCGCGGGCGGGGAGCGGGCGCTTGCTGGGTGGGAAGCCCGCGGGGAGCCCGGCCGCCCTGGCCCGCAGCCTCCGCACCGGGCAGGCGGCAACACGCCTCTACCCGCGGCCGTCGGGCTCCAGCCCGCCTTCGCGGCGGGGCCTGGGGGCGGGGTCTGGCGCGCTCCCACCCAATCACAGGAAGGAGCTGCTCGGGTACCGCCCCCAGGAAGCGCCTGGCCAGTGGTGGAGTGAGCGGCGCCCCGGGAGCAACGAGGGCTCCAGTCGCCGGTCCTGCCCGGCCGACGCCGCGACCCGCTGACAGACTGAGCTGCTTCCCGCAGCCCGCCGAACGCCGAGGGGAGGCGCTTTCCCGGTTTCACTCAGACAAGTTGCTGCCCGCCTGGCCTGGGGGCTCGGCTCCCTCAAGCAGCGGGACCAGGCGAGGCCCTGCCCAGAACCTACTCCCCGCCCTTTGAGTCATCCGCTCACCTGGCGGTGCCTGGCCAGGCTGGGCAGCAGGGTGAGCCTTGAAAAAGACACCAAGACGCCCCTGCCACACTTTAGAACTGAACCGGTCACCAGGGAACTTGGATTGTGTCCCTGACTGGCTTTGCCATCTTGGAAAAGCCATTAAACTTCCCTGGGCCTCAGTTTCCCTTTTGTATCATAAGAGGCTTGAACTAAAGGCTCTCCAACCCGTAAGAGCGAGAATTTGGGGTTCTGCAGTGAAGCTGCCTTGGCTCGGCTCCCAGCTCCTGTTGCCCAAGCCTCTTGACCTTGCTTGCCTGCTGGGTCATTAGTAAAGGGGTTGCGGGTAGTGATTGAAAAACTAATAGCACTTTCCTCTTAGAATTGCTGTGAGGTATGCGGAAATAAATGCAAATGCGTGTGAAGTAGCTCAGGGTAGCGCTCAACAAATGCTAGCTATTAGTTAATCTTACAGCATCAGAGAGTCTAGGGTTTCTCCAGCATTTCTGGGCCCAGAGCAGAATAATCAGCCAGGACCAGCACTGAAGAGCAGCTTTAATACAAAGCTGACTTGAGAGAGTGCTTTCTGGACCCCCTAGGAATACTGGCCTCATGGCAGACCTCACTCCTCCAACTGAGAGGATGAGGGGCCTCAGTTCAGCCTCATCAGGTTCCCTAGAGTCCAAATTTGGCCACATGCATGGGACTCAAAACTGAGTCTCCTGTCAGGCGAGGGTTCGCCTGTAATCCCAGGGATTTTGGGAGGCTGAGGAGAAGGATGGTAAATTTAAAGCCAGCTTCAACAATTTAGCAAGGCCTAAACAACTTGGCTAGATCCTGTCTCAAAACAAAAAATAAATGAATAAATAAAACAGGCTGAGGATGTGGCTCAGTGGTTAAGCACCCCTGGTTATCCTTCATACCAAAAAACAAAACAAAAAACTGAAGGGCTCTTGTCACCGTTCCAATTCTACAGGGGATGCTTCAGGACATTCTGCTGCCTTCTGGGTTCCCTGTTATCTCCTCTCCTTTCCTGGTGGTGTCTTGGGTTTCAAGGTTCCAAACATGACAGAGACTCTGCTAGGGCAGGTGACTCCCCTCAGCTCTGGAGGTGACCTGGTTTCTCTGATCAGACAGGTCTGGTGACTTTCTCTTAATGGGGTAGGTCCTGGGAAAGGAACTTCTTTCTTCTTTTCTCTCAGTCTGTTTTTTTTTTTTTTTTTTTTTTTTACCAGGGACTGAACCTAGAGTTGCTTAACCACAGAGTGAGTTTATTTCTCCTTTAGAGAGTTTACTAAAAATGGTAACAGTGTCCCATTATTCCACTTTTCTTCCCAGTGACTCCAATGAAGTTTGTAACCAGAAGACACTAGAAACTGAAATTTTTTTGGTACTGAGGATTGAACCCAAGGGTGATTTACCATTGAGCCACATTCCTTGCCCTTTTTATTTTTATTTTATTTTATTTTTTAAAGAGAGGGACAGTGAGAGAGACAGAGAGAGAAACGACTTTATTTTTTCACATGGCCTTAGTTGCTCCAACACTTAGTTGTGTACATGGTGCTGGGGTTTGAACCCGGGTCTTCGTGCTTGCCAGGTAAGTGCTGAAACCCCTGAGCCACTGCTCCAGCCCTGCCCTTTTTATTTTTGAGACTGGATCTAAGTTGCTTAGAGCCTCGTTAAGTTGCTTAGACTAACCTTGAACTTGTGATCCTTCTGCCTCAGCCTCCTGAGTTGCTAACATTACAGACCTGTGCCACCCATACAAGGTTTCTTTTGGGGAGATACATGTTCTAGTTTTAAATAATGTGGCTAGTTGCACAACTTTGTGAATATCAACTGAGTTGAAGAGTGAATTTTACAGTATGTAAATTGCATCTCAATGGAAAAACCTGTCCAGAGGCTAGGAGTATAACTCTGGTTTGCCTGGCATGTGCAAGTCCCTGGGTTCAATCTGCAGCATCGACTTAAAAAAAAATCTGTTCCAGAATGCAAAGCAGATAAAAATGCCAAGTTCCCCTGGAAATTTCATGGTGGGGGCTGGAGAAGTGGGTTAGCAGTTGCAGCACTTGCGTGGCATGCATGAGGATGCAGGTTTGAACCCAGCACTGTATACACAACAAAGTGTTGGAGCAACAAAATCCACAGCAAAAATTAAATAAAATTTGATTATCTCTTTCTCACTGTCCCTCTCACTTACGAAAGAAAGAAATTTCATCGTGGCCATTCATCCCTTTCACTCAATCATGTTTTTTTTTAACCTTTTCCAAATTTCAAAGCCATGTTACATTAAAAATTTACTCACCACCTTCCCTCTCCCTTTAACACATATACAGAGCCTTGGATATGCTGCTCTACAAACCCTTACATTTTTATTTATCACTAATTTATTTACAATGGTGGGGACTGAACCCAGGGCCTCACGGCACAGGAGTCTAGAACCTTACAATGGAGCTCCACCCTCAGCCCCTCACCCCTTATATTTACGTAGGTGCATTTGTTCAATTATAATTTCATATCTGCCTGATTTTTTTCTTTCTTTCCCAGGGCTGAGGACCGAACTCTGGGCCTTGAGCATGCTAGGCAAACACTCTTCCACTGAGCTAAATCCCCAAACCCCCTGATTTTATTTTTATTAGACAGTGCATGTGAGAAAGAAAGAGAATCATTTTTATTTTTCCATCCATGCTTACTTGTATGTGGTCTTGGGGTTTGAAGCTGGGTACTCGCGCATGTCAGGCAAGTGCTCAAACCACGGAGCAACCACTGAACCACCACTCCAGCCCCTGTCTACCTGATTCTACCTCTGGGTTTACAGCTATGTCCTGGATTTATTTCTCCTCTAGAGATGGCAACTGTGTCCCATTATTCTGCCTTTCTTCCCACAGTTAGTCCAGCAAAGTTTGTATCAGAAGACACTAGAATTTGAGTTTAAAACCACCCTTAAGGCCGGGCGTGGAACCCCACGCCTATAATCCCAGTGACTCAGGCTGAGGAAGGATGATTGTGAGTTCAAAGATGGCCTCAGCAACTTAGCCAGGACCTAAGCAACTTAGTAAGACCCTATCTCAAAATACAATGTAAAGGGGCTGGAATGGTAGCTCAGCAGTTTCAGCGCTTGTTTGGCAAGCACGAGGACCCGGGTTCAAACCCCAGCACCACGTACACCACTAAGTGTTGGAGCAACTAAGGCCATGTGAAAAACTAAATAAAGTTATTTCTCTCTTTCTCTGTCTCTCTCACTGTCCCTCTCTCTTAAAAAAAAAAAAGATTTGTTAAAAAAATACAATATAAAAAAAGGACTGGAGGGCTGGAGCAGTGGTTACGGCGCTTGCCTGGCATGTGCAAGCACCTGAGTTCAAACCACGTATACAACAAAGTCTCAGAGCAATAAAAGCAACATGAAAAACTAAATAAAATTGATTCCCTCTCTCAAAAAAAGAAGGGAGGGGACTGGAGTTTGGCTCATAGGCTAAGAGCCCTTGGGTTCAATTTTCAATACCAAAAAAATAAAAATAAAAATAAACCAACCTTATAAATGCCTGGAACCAGGTTAGTGTCAGATCCTGTATTATGGAAAAAGATACAGCTTGTCCTAGGACGAGAAAGGGCTGGTCTAGACAGAGACCAGGCTCACAAGATTCAAGCAACCCCAGGCCTAACCTTTCTACACTGCCAGATTATCTCCCCAGAAATGGAGACCTAGGGCTTGTGAAGCCCTTTCCCTCTCAAGACTTTGAGTAGTACAGGGAAAATTTGCAATCTAAAATTCTCTAGAAAAGGTAGTACTATTTTTTCTCATACATAGTTACTTTAGAGAACAAAGTCCAGACTGTCTCGGTAGATCCAAAGGCTTAGGTGATAAATGCCAAGACTGCCTTCTCAGAACCAAGCAGGTACCTTAGGAAAGCCATGTCACTGGGGTCAGGCAGGCCACCATGGCTCCTTCCAGAAAAGCAAGGTACTGCTCCCTGCTGCCAACACACATCACACAGTCCAATGTCCCATGCTTTTCAGGAAGCCTCTTTATTTCAGATGTTGGCACCAAGATTACTCTTCAGAGCATCAGTGCCCCTCTCCAGCTCTTTCCTAGAGATCAGAGTAGCTGATCCGGCATGACTCACATGTGCCAGTTAGTTTCAAACCTTAGTCCTCGCAGCAACACATAATACCATGTTTACTCTGCTATGCGGAGACCGAGGCTCAGAGCAGCTAAATCAGCTAATAATCAAGGTCATACAATTGCTTATGCTCTGGGAGGGGGAGAGGGTCTGACTTCAAGACCCACAATCTTTAAGCAACTATAGCTATTTTCAAACTGTACAGAAGCTGCCGTGGAGCACAGGTGGTCTGGGTTTCCCATTTTCACAAAACTTTGGCTAAAATAGCCACACATATGTCTCTTTTGTATATTTGGAGTTTCATGAGTTAAAAATAAGTTTGAAAAGAACCATATCATGCTGTGGTACCCTGTTTCTGTTTTGGACTTTCTAAGAATCAAGAAATCTTTTTTTTTTAACTCTACGCTCAATCTAACTCCACTTGAGTCTGGCAGAAAGAAATTGTCCTTTTTATTTTTTGATATTAGGAATTTAACCCAGGGGCAATTTACCACTGAACTACATCTCTAATCCTCTTTATTTTTTATTTTGAGACGGAGTCTCTTAAGTTACTTAGGGCCTTGCTAAATTGCTGGGGCTGGCCTTGAACTTTCAATCCTTCTGCCTCAGCCTCCCCAGCGGCTGGGACCATAGGCCTATGCCACCAGCCACCATACCTGGCTAAGAAATTGTCTTAAATGATTGTGAAGTGGACCAATTTCCTGGCTCAATCACCTAGTTTAAGTTTCCTTGTCCTGGTTCCATTCCTTGTTCCTTTAAATTCTTCACTCTGCTTTGTGTGGGGTAGAGAAGGCAGGTTTCTGCAGGGTAGGTTCCCCTCCCTTTAGGACCCCCCCAGCCTCACCTACTGAGTCAGGAGCCAGGAATGTCTGTGGGGGCAGCCAACAGGTACGTCACCCTGGGGGTGCCAGAGGATGATTCATCTCTCATCTCCACCCAATCTTCTTACAGCTCTGGGAAATTTAACTCTTTGTCTAGAGATAAGAGAGAAATCCTGGACTCTCAAAAGCATGGAGCCTAATCTGTGAGGGGTACAGCATTTAAAAATCAGATTATGGTATCCAATAAATATTATTGTAAGGGAAGGATGGAAAGGTGGAAAAGAAGGGAAAAGAGGGAGGGAGGCAGGTAGGAGGATGGAAGGCACATTTCCTCTCTTTTCTCCTCCAGAGTAAATCTAACCTGAAATTTCCCTGTCTGACTATAGAGGGGTCTTTTAGCTCAGACTATGTGACCTCAGGTATGACTTACAAATTGGGGGGAGTACTTCTCAAATCCTGATCTCCCTTCTTTGCTGTTTCTGTGACTCCATAAAGCAATATGGAGAGGCCAGAATTAAAATACTGTAAAGAATTTAGAGATGAAGAAGTGATGACCCAGTGCAAACCGAAACACCAGAAGATATTTTTTTAAAAAATTTAAGGAGGTATTTTTAAAGCTAAATTTACATAGCAAGCTTACTGCCTAGGACTTGATATTTGATATTTTAAAATTTTTTGTTAGAAGCAATTTTTATTTAGTTTTTCATGTGAACCTTGTTACTCCAACACTTAGTTGTGTATGTGCTGCTGGGGTTTGAACCCGCATACTTGCGCATGCCAGGCAAGTGCCATAACTGCTGAGCCACTGCTCCAGCCCGAGATTTTAAGATTTTATATATTTATATTTATTTATTTAATTTTGGTAAAAGGGATTGAACCTAGGGGTGCTTAACCACTGAGCCACATCCCCAGCCCATTTTTATTTTTTATTTTGAGCCAGGGCCTCACTAAGTTGTTGAGGCTGCTTTGATCTTGAGATCCTCCTGCCTCAGCCTCCTGAGCTGCTGGGATTACAGGCATACACCACTGTACCTGGCTGATTTTAAATCTTTATTTTAAAAAA
The DNA here is from genome assembly GCA_004027875.1 of Aplodontia rufa. Lineage (NCBI taxonomy): Eukaryota > Metazoa > Chordata > Mammalia > Rodentia > Aplodontiidae > Aplodontia > Aplodontia rufa. The sequence goes on from PVKS010008158.1 coordinate 33,853, forward strand.
GTTTTAGGGGGGCTGGAGCGGTGGCTCAGTGGTTTCGGCGCTTGCCTGGCAAGTGCGAGGACCCAGGTTCAAACCCCAGCACCACGTACACAACTAAGTGTTGGAGCAACGAAGGCCATGTGAAAAACTAAATAAAGTTGTTTCTCTCTTTCTCTGTCTCTCTCACTGTCCCTCTCACTTTAAAAAAAAAAAAGTTTCAGGAAGGGCTGGAGTGGTGGCTCAGTGGTTACAGCACTTGCCTCGCATGCACTAGGATGTGGATTTGAACCCCAGCACCATGTACACAACTGTCCCTCTCTCTTAAAAAAAAATACGTTTTAGGGCTAGAGCAGTGGCTCATTGGTTGGAGCATGTGCAAGGACCCAGGTTCAAACCCCAGTACCACATGCACAACTAGGCCAGATGAAAAAATTAATAAAATGGATTCTTTCCTTCTTTCTCAATCTCTTAATAAAAAATACATAGTCCGAGTTGGGTCCACTGGCACATGGCAACTTGGGAGGCTGAGATAGGAGGATTGCAAGTTTAAGGTTAGCCTCAGGAACTCAGTGAGACCATGTCTCAAAATAAAAAGGGCTGGGGATGTGGTAATGGTAAAGCTCCTTGGATTAAATTCCCAATATTGGGGGGTAAAAAAGACAGGGTAAGTTGCCCAGGCTGTCCGTACACTCAGGCTCAGGCAGTCCTCCTGCTTCAGCAGCCCCGGTAGTCGGAACTACAAGCTTGTGCCACTGTGTCCAGCTCTACTTGGGATTTTTTTTTTTTAAAGAGTGTGAGAGGAGAGCGAGAGTCAACTCCGTTTAGTTTTTCATCTGGCCTTTGTTTCTTTGACACTTATTGTGTATGTGGTGCTGGGGTTTGATCTGGGTCCTCGTGCATGCCAGGCAAGTGCTTTACTGCTGAGCCACCGCTCCAGCCCTTGGGATGGTTTTTAAGGGGCCTTTTATTTCCCTCCTCACCATCTGCCTCAGGGTTTTGGAATGAGGTGGGGAAAACAAACCTTGTGGTGTATTCTCACCAGAGCATTTTATCAGTACTCATTTTTATTATTTTACCACCTCGCAGGTCCCAAATCCCCAGCCCGTCCTAGGCCCTTCAGTCTTAGCCCACCCGAACACTTGGGCCTCTGAAGTTATCTGGACCAGTCCCCTGGCAGGAAATGAAGGGACACAATGGGTGGAAAACGAGACACATGGCTTCCCTCATCCTTGGGGGGCACGATGCCACAGGAGATACATGCTAGCCTGGTGTCCTCTTTTCTAAACAGGACAGGAAGATGGGGTGGGAAGCTCAGATCAGATTGGGTAAGGGCTCAATAGCCAGGGTAAGAGAAAAGATAAGGGAGAGGAGGGAGACAGCAGGAGCCTTAGCAGTGCTCCTGAAGTGGTGGGTCCGAAGTCATTCCCGCCTCTCAGGACTCTTTATTTTTTGGTGGTACTGAGGATAGAACCCAGGGGCCCTCTACCACTGAGCTATATTCCTAGCCTTTTATTTTTTTGGCACTAGAGACTGTACCCAAGTGTGCTTAACAACTGAGTCACATCCTCAGCCCATTTTATTTTTTGAGACAGGATCTTGCTAAGTTGCTTAGGGTCTAAATTGCTGAGGCTGATTTAGTTTTTTTTTTGAGGACCGAGGTTGACTTTTAACTTACAGAGCAATCCTTCTGCCTCAGCCTCCCGAGTCGCTGAGATTACAGGCAAGTACACTGCATCTAGTCCTTTTAAGGTATTCTCAGCAACTGTGGGTGCTTCAGCACTGTGGGTGTTAGGGCCTCAGCCTCCCTCCTAAGCCTCTGTCCGGCTGGGAACCTTTCCAGTGACATGTGGTCCCTGATGAGTTCTTCCGGATTTCACGCTATCTTCCAATTGTCGGAGTCTCCACTTCAGAGTCAGGAAGCGCACGGATCCTAATGCTAACTGTCAGCAGGGATATCAGGAAGGATGACACAGTAAGAAGCCAAGTGACACTCTTCTTAGAAACCGTGTCAGTAACAGGAACCCGGAACCTAGAATACGTGAGCTACTTCACCTGTAGGACTTTGTTATAAGTTAAAAATCAGAGACACAGACAAAGATTGGAGTACAAAGGTTAATCACAGCACTATCTGTGATAACAAAATCTTGGTGTATTAGTCAGCTTTTCACTGCTGTGACAAAACGTGTGAGAAAATGAACTTCTAGGAGAGATTCACTTTGGCTTGTTTCCGGAGGTCTCGGTCCACGGCTGGCTGGCTGCACTGTTCCTGCCTCTGTGGTGAGGAGATAGTCATCGTAGAAGGGCGTGGCAGAGCAATGCCGCTGTTCATCTCACGCTAGCCAGGAAGCAAAGAGGAACCCACTCCCTTCCAACTGAGTCCCACCTCTTACAGTTTCTACCACTACCCGACAGACCATTTAAATTACGAAGCCGTCAATGGATTAATCCACACGTAAGGTCAGAGCCATATAATCCAGTCACTTCCCAAAAGTCCCACCTGTGCATACCGCTGCCTTAGGGATCAAGCCTTCAACACAGGAGCCTGTGGCGGTAATGACTTAGAGGATAACCAAGGGAGCCTGGATAAGTAAACAAGGTTACAGCCATGCCACCACATATTATGTACACACTAAAGATGTCTTTATATATTTTTTAATTACATGGAACAGTGTAACTGAAAAAAGTGGGACACAAGTGGGGGTAGCATAGCACCCCTGTAACCCCAGCTACTTGGGAGGCTGAGGCAGAAGGACCACAAATTCCAGGTCAGCCTGGGCAACTTAGCAAGACCCTGTTTCAAAATAAAAATAGAAAGGTCTAGGGATGTAGGTCAGCAGCACAGCACTTGACATGGCTTGCCCAAAGCTCTGGGTTTGATCCTCGGCACAAGACAAGACAAAACAAAACAAACAAAACGAAATGAAACAAAAAACCCCAAAAGCAAATTTTTAAATATTCCACTTAAATAAATGTGTTATCACTCTTATGTATACACAGGAAAAAAACAGTGAGAGACTAAGATATACAACATTTGAATAAAAAATTTATTATAGACTGGGCATGTTGGCCCATATCTGTAATTCCAGCACTTCTGGAGCAGAGGCAGGAAGATGGTAAGTTCTAGGGCAGCCTCAGCAACTTAGGGAAACTGTCTCAAAACAAAAAATAAAAACGACTTAACCAAACAAAACAAAAAAAAGGGGGGAGATCTAGGGATGTAGCTTAGTGGTAGGACGCCCCTTGGTTCAATTCACAGCATCCCCCGCAAAAAATAGGGGGGTGAAAAAAAGAACTCATCATTGATTGCAAATACTATTATTTCTGCTATGGACTGTGGTGCCCTACTTTCTCTCTTCATTTCCTAAGCTTTTGCTTTTTTTACTTTTCTATCAGGAAGATGTTGGCTGCCACATGCCAGCCACGCTGGAATTTTTTTTTCCCCTGCACATTTCATGCTGAATGAGCCTCACTTGGAGCCCAGACATCTCTCCCTTTCTGTACTGTTTTTCCTACCCCATCACCTCAGTGCATGCACAAGGAACAGAAAATCATTTTGATCAGAATCTACATTTATCGAGGAAGAAAATACACTTGCTGAAATACTGAAGCTTGAAAATGAAATTCTAGATTATTTCCATCTGTCTCTATTCCATGACCAGAGAGAATAAATACTTGGGCACTTGGATATGAGGCCATAAAGCTGTAAATGACGCCTTCCAGCCCCCACACCTGGCTTGTTTTGGTGGGAGCTGGGGCTACTCTGATGGGTAAGCATTAAAACCCATGACCACAGCTATTGGTACTGTTTAAAGCACCCACCTCACACCCTGATGAAGGATTTGTCCAGCAGCCAGGGCGTCAGGATTCCTGGGCTGTAGGCTCCACAGGTGACTCACAGTCAGCCCCAGGCTGTGCCTCCTGGCCTCAGTTTCCCTGACTTACTGTTGGTACTCCCCACCTACTGTGCAGGGTATTAATAGAGGTGAGGTGCTTTGAACTTCTCAGATGAAAGAGGCTGGGCAAGGACTACCCAGTTATTATCCCTTCTATAGCCAGGCGTGGGAGCTGAGGTCGTCTGCTTTCATAGTGTTCCAGCCATAGGAGTCTCCTCATAGCCCCTCACTCTTCTGCCTTCAGTCCTGCCTGCCAAAACTGGGAAGCAAAGATCAGTTGCCCGTTTTAATGCCGATTCATGATAGATTCCCCTAAACTGAATTATCTAACTGTTCAAACTACCCATGAACTATATTCTCATTGGTTTAGGATTCAGTAGTTTTAAATCATTTATAGATGCCTAAATTCTTCTCCTGTTTGGCTACAAATCCTGTGGGATAAGAGCTGTACTTGATCCACCCTTCTGAGGTCTGGGGATTGAACCTGCGGTCTCACACATGCTAGGCAAGCACTTTAGCACTGAGCTACATGCCCAGTCCAAGGGCTGTGACTATCGATATCAAAGGAGAGACACACAGTCAGCCAGTAAAGTAGGAGAGAGCAAGACTAACTGAAATTCACGCTCCTCAGCTTTCTTTCTCCTTATAAACTGGGTAATGGCTTAGTGACAGTCCCTACCTTGTCAAGCTCCAGGGGTTTCTGTGGAGGTACTTTATAAAATGTAGAATCCTTTGTATTAACCGGCTTGAAGGTCTACAAATAAGACTTTCAGCACAACCTTTCTTAGGCCCATCCCCCTCCAGATGCCAGGTTACAACCACAAAAATAAGTCTGAGGTGCCACCTACCGGTTGAAAATATGAACTGTATTCCCAGCCAGCTGTAAGAATAGCAGAGGAAACAGTATTTCTCAGTTTCAAACCAACTTGATTTTTATATACTCTCATAAAAATTGTTTGGTTTTTGCTTTTGGTGGTTTTTTATTTTTTGGTACTAGGAATTGATCATAAGGGTACTTTACCACTGAGTTACATACCCAGACCTTTTTCATCTTGCTAAGTTGCTGAGGCTGGCCTTGAACTTGCTATCCTCGTCTCAGCCTTCCAAATCGCTGGGATAACAGGTGTGCACCACCATGCCTAGCTAATAATACTCTTTTTTTTTTTTTTCAGGGCTGAGGACCGAACTCGGGGCCTTGTGCATGCTAGGCAAGCGCTCTGCCACTGAGCTAAATCCCCAACCCCTAATAATATTCTTTAAGCAAGTCATTTCCCATAAAATTTTCTTTTTCTTTCTTTTTCTTTTTCCCCTTTTTGGTACCAGGGATTGAACCCAGAGTTGTTTCTATATTTTATTTTGAGACAAGTTCTTGCTAAGTTGCTGAGATTGGCTTTGAACATGTGAACCTCCTGCCTCGGCTTCCTGAGTCGCTGGGATTATAAGCATGTGCACCATACCCGGCAAATTTTTCATTTCTGAAGCAAATTTTTAACCTTTCAAACTTTCACTAGCTGACACTTGCCAAAAATGGAGTAAAATCATGAAATGAATACAATGGAAATAAAAACAGAAATAAGGTCTAGCAAGGAAGTGTCACTTGTGAAGTATGAGGTTTACCATCAAATGTGAAGATTAACAAAAACACACAACTGGGGAGTAGGTGCCAAACCTCTAAAATGGTGAATTCTGTGCTTTGGGGAAACCTTAAACTGTATGAAGAAACGGACTCTGTGGAGGTTCCTTTGTTCTGCTCCAACTTCCTGGGTCTGGAGGTTTGAAGAAAAGTTTGGAAGCCACAGAAAGTAGAAAACAAACTCTTATATTACAGTACATTCCATCACAACCCAACTTCCTGGTGTGGCAGGGCCCAGAGCTCCAGGGCACCACTGAGGGCATTGTTGGTTCTCTGCCATTTGCCACGCCTGGCTTTTTGTCCAGAGGTCCTCTGCAGAGCTGAGCGTCCCTCTGCCAGCTGGGAGGACCTGCTCTTAGGCCTGCAGCCTGCTGAGCTGCCTGCTGCTCACCAGGAGCCTCCACTTTTTCGGGCACTGGGTTATGGATCCTGGGCCCAGCTTGTTGCTATAGCTGCATGGCTTCTTGTTCCACTGACTGGTCTGAGGGTGTCAGGTACTTCTCCTGGATGCCCAGTGTGCTGAGGGAGGGTGAGTCAAGGCTGAGAGTAGGCAGAGGATGGAGGACTGGTCTGGGCAGTACCTACCTAGACTGATGCCCACCCTCCAACCATGCCTCGCAGACTCCTCCCATCCCAGTCGTCCCTCATAACCGTAGTATCAGGCAGAGGTAAGCAGGACCAATTGGGTCTGAGAAGCCTCCAAAACGTCTGGCTCTAAATGTGTCTATATTTGCTTCTTTTCTCCTCTGGACAATATCACTTGAGAGCTGTTGTGAGGATCAAAGGAGACAGTGAAAAAAAGTTCCTAGTACTGCAGCAGGCACACAGTAGGTCCTCAATAAATGCCACATCTCCTTTCCTGCCAAAGAAAACAACTCACGGAGGTTCAAAGAAAGATGAATTTCTGCTTGACTTCAGAAATGTGTGAAGCAGCCCCTTCATCCATCACCAAGGACTGCACCTCGACTGTCACAATTAAGTTCGTTTTTGAGATAGGGTCTCCCACGTTGCCCAGGCTGGGCTCAATTTACACTCCTTCAGCCCCAGCCACCAGCCAGGTCTGCCTGCCTTGCCTCATCCAGCATGTCCCTTCCCTCTTCACACGCAACGCAGCAGGCAGCTGAACCCTTTGCACTTGTCCCCGGTGACCAAATGCCCTTTCACTTCCAGGCCTCTTTAACTGCTACACTTCCAGTCCTCCCTTGTTCTTAGTACAGCCAACCCTGAAGCATTCCAAGGGACCAAGCTTTGTACCTAAAAGACAATCACCAGAGAGCCAAATGGTCACCATGAGGGTAGTGATTATTCCTGCCATGGTCACTCCTGAGCCCCACGCTTTCCCCTCTGGCTGTGGCCAAGAAGCAGGTGAGGCTAGACAGCAAGGATACGAGGAGAAATGGAAGTCGGCTCCCACTGCAGCGGACATCATGGCCTCCAAGCTTCGCTGCTCCTGGACCCCAAAACAGTAGCCATTGGCTTTATCCACAGCCTGTAGGACTTGCTTGATGCTGTCCTTGTCCTGAAAAGGGAAGAGAAATAACTCTGTGAGTAAAAGAGGGGGGCTGGAGCGGTGGCTCAGTGGTTTCGGCGCTTGCCTGGCAAGCACAAGGGACCCGGGTTCAAACCCCAGCACCACGTACACAACTGAGTGTTGGAGCAACAAAGGCCATGTGAAAAACTAAATAAAGTTGTTTCTCTCTTCCTCTGTCTCTCTCACTGTCCCTCTCTCTTTATAAAAAAAAAAAAAAAAAAAAAAAGAGGGGTGTGAGAATTGAGGCTATACCAATCTGCCTACAACCTCCGAAAATACCCTCCTCCTTGCCGCCTCATGATGCCCTTGTGCATGCAGCATCCTTGCCCTGGAGTAGCCCTATGTGTCCCAGAGACCTGGCTAAATCCCATCTTTCCTGACTTCCAACCTTACCCAGATCAGAACAGATAAGTTCTTCTATGCACATTTCTGTCCACTGGGTTTATTCCAGCTACTTGGGAGGCTAAGGCAGAGGATCACAAGTTTGAGACCAGCCTCAGCAACTCAGCAAGACCTTGTCTCAAAATAAAAAATTAAAAGCCAAGTGCTATGGCACAGCCTCTAGAGACTACTGAGGCATGAGAATTGCAAGTTCAAGGCCAGCCTCAACCATTTAGTGAGAACCTCAGAAACTTAGCAAAACCCTGTCTCAAAAAAAAAAAAATAAAGGGGCTGGAGCGGTGGCTCAGTGGTTTTGGTGCTTGCCTGGCAAGCATAAAGGACCTGGGTTCAAACCCCAGCACCACGTACACAACTAAGTGTTAGAGCAACTAAGGTCATGTGAAAAACTAAATAAAGTTGTTTCTTCCTTTCTTTCTCTCTCTCTCTCACTGTCCCTCTCTCTTTAAAAAATAAAAAAAATAAAAAATAAAAAGGACTGGAGATGTAGCTTACTGGTAACGTGCCCCTAGGCTCAACCCCAGTACCAAAAAAATAAAAGGGCTAGGGATGTAGCTCAGCAGACCTGGGTTCAATTCCCAATAAACACATACACACAGGGGCTGGAGCAGTGGCTCAGAGGTTACGGCACTTGCCAGGCATGCACAAGTACACAGGTTCAAACCCCAGCACCCATGTACACAACTAAGTGTCAAAACAATGAAAGCCATGTGAAAAACTCAATAAAAATTGATTCTCTCTCTCTCTCTCTCTCTCACTGTCCTTCTTAAAAACACACCCCCCCCCAAAAAAAAAAAAAAAAAAAAAAGAAACAAGTTAGTTCAGGTCCACCCACTGCAAAGGACTTCAACATGCACCTATGTCTCCCCAGGTATCTTAGAGGAGACAAGGTGAGAGGCACAGGGGTTGAACACTGCTTTGCAAAGTCAACATCATTACCCACATGAATGAGTCTAATGCACTTGTTTCTGGTCCTTGTCAAGTTCCTTGCTGATAACTTTCTGCACTCAACCATTTTCACACAGAGGAGAGAACATGTGTAGAGCGGACCCAGTGATATAATAGGGCAAAAGTTTAGTCTCTCCTCTTTAGTGGAATCCTGCTCTCTACAGGCTCTAGTCTGGAATGCAAGGGGACCCAATGACAGATCCAGGACAGAGACACTGTTAGACCCCTCCAAGCTTTCCACCCTCTTGGCTAGCTGTCCCAGGCACATCAGAGCCTATGGCCAAGGGGAAGAGGACTCTCAATACCCAGTACCTGAATGTTCAGAGGGATAAAGGAGACCAGGCTATAGTCTTCAATGAGCTGCACCAGTTTCTCGTTGAGCTGGCGGTAGTGGCGGAAGAAAGGGTCAGAAGCCAGGTGGTCAAGTAGATAGGAAAGGTCAAGGACCTCTGTGTAGTAGTCCAGGTTGAAGGCTAAGGAGAGAAACCAGGGTTCAGGAGCTGCCAGCATCAGGCTGAAGACCTGATGACTATAAGGGCTGCGGAGGTAGCGCAGTGGTCGAGTATGTGCTCAGCATGCCTGAGGCCCTGGGCTCAAGCCCCAACACCCAATGGGGGATAAAAAGGCCATAACATATGGGCTGTGGGTGTAGCTCAGTGACAGTGTGCTTGCCTGGCATATGTAAGGCCCTGGGTTTTCTCGGAGTACCACCAAAAACAAAACAAACAAACCTGAGGAATGGGATATATTTTTCCCCTTTGTCTTCAGTCACTCAAATGTTGCAGAAGTGAAATGAAGTTAATAAGAAAAAAAAAACCCACTTAGTTTCACTGGCTGACTACGCCATTCACTAGCTATATGGACAGCTAGTCACACAGTCAGGGGACCATTATGAGGATTAAATGTTAAAAACCCTAGTGCCTGGTACAAAGAAATGCCTGATTAATGGTAGTAAATAACAACATCAAACGAGTATACAGAACTGCTTAGTTGCTGCCTTATGAAGTTCAGCCAGGTAGCACCTCCAGGGCCTGGAACACACAGTATAAGGACTCTCTAAGAGCTGGTCAAATTGAATTACTGCTATATTCTTTTTTTTCCCTCCACTGTGCAACCCACTTGAGTGCCAGCAGCCTATGGACACAAAGACCAGGCCGCGGTTTGGGGCAATGGTTTACTCTGGCATGGGACACTATGAGAGGTCCAGGGGCATAGGTCTGCCAAAAATCCAAACCTATGTGTTACTGCTACATTCTAGCAGCATAGCCTCTTGGGCAAATCACTTTCCCTTTCTAAGCCAGTTCCTTCTTAATGTAAAATGAGGAGCCAGAATAGATGCTCTGAGGTTCCCGATTCAGTTCTACAAATACTTTCCTACACTAAAAGCAGGAAAGTAGGTCTCCATATACTGTCCACTTCTGCCCAGAAAACTCAAGTATTTGGGTTCCTTGGCAGGACTTTCCTAAGCTGAACTGAGGTGGCCCCTCTCAGGTACTGGCACCTCTCCATGTCTTGACTGGTAGTGAGTTGGCCTCCCTGGACAAGGTCAATGCCACGTCACTTCAACAAGCTCCTTCCACGAGCATATGCTGGTCATTTTAGCTTTTCTTCTGTAGGTTCCTTTATGGCTAGAGATGCTATTTGGGGAACCAACACCTCTAGTACAACAGAGCACTAATTAGGCAGGAGAAACCTGGGACCCTTGGGGTTGGGGATTTAGCTCAGTGGCAGAGCGCTTGCCTAGCATGTGCAAGGCCCCGAGTTCAGTCCTCAGCCCTGAAAAAAAAAAAAACCAGTCCATTTCTCCCTCAGTTTTCCCCACTTTAGGCCTGTCCCCTCACTCCTGTGTCCCCGCCATGCGAGGATGCAGCCATAAGGTGGAGCAGGCTCTCACCAAACACTGGATCTGCCACCACCTGATCTTGGACTTACTGGCCTCCCAAACTGAGAAATAAATATTTGCTATTTAAATCACCTGGTTAATGGTATTTTGGTTAGTGCAGCCCAAACCAAGACCAAGCCTTTACCCCTACTGGATCCTCTGCCTAGAATAGTCCTCCTTCAGTTGGCTTCTTACCATTTGTGTGTCAGCTCAGATGTCACTGCCCCAGAGCTCTAAGGCATTCTTCACTCCCAGCCACTCATTGTCATATCACCTTGTTTTAATTTCTTCATAATACATATCAACATCTTTAGCTCTCTTATCTCCAAAATCTACAATAGCATGTGGCATAAAATAAATGAGCAGGAGTCAGGACCTGCTGTAGCTGCTATCATCAGGCCATGCATGTTCCAGAGGCAGCTTCCTTCAGCTGAGATCTATTCTTCACTCCAGCCCAGTTGCTGCCCTACTCCCAAAACAAGAATTCTTACCCAGCTTCCCATAATGCTCAATCAGATCCATTTTGGAGAGGAGGTTGACGTGTGGCAGCTCTACATGCAGCATGGTGGCCAGGGAGGTACATAGTACTGAGATGAACTTGGCTGGGTCTGTGCAGTAGTGAGAATCCACAAGATGGACAGCAGTCAGCTGGGAGGAGAAGAGACAGGGTGTGACAGGGAGGCAGGGAACATCTTTGGCCTGTTCCCTTATCATAATGGAAGTTGAGGACTCAGTGTAAATCTTCCCCAAAAGTGTCCTCCTGGTTCTGTTTTGTTCTATTAGCCATTCTCATGTCCTTCTCCAGAAGATACGGGACACATTTTCCCCCCCAGCACTGGGAACTGAAGCCAGGGGTGGTCTGCCACTGAGCTACATTCACGATTCTTTTAATTTATTTTGAGACAGGGTCACACTAAGTGTCAAGTTTGGCCTTGAACTTGCAATGTTCCATCAGCCTGTCTGGGATTACAGGTGTCCTTGGCCTCTCGCCCTCCCCCTGCTTTTTGTCTTTATAAAATGCCTTGCACAAAGTCTTTAAATGGACAAGCTCAAATCCCACTACATCTACCTCCATTTTTCTTTTCTTTTTTTTTTTTTTTGGTACCAGGGACTGAACTCAGAGGACCTTAACCACTGAGCAACATCCCCGTTCTTTAAGTTACTTAGAGCCTCGCTATGTTGCTGAGGCTGTCTTTGAACCTGTGATCCTTCTACCTTATATTCCGTAGTCGTTGGGATTACAGACACGCCCGACTTGCCTCCATTCTTTCATTTACTTTTCCCCATCAACTTAAAACAGTTACCGTGCAACTTTGTACATAACCCCTTCCCTAATGTCAAAATGGGTACTAACAGATAAGAAAGCAAGCTGAAGTTCAGAGACGACCCCCAGACCACACAGCGAGTCAGTGGCAGAAACAAAACTGGAGCTCCCAACGGTTTTTACTCCAGAACAGCTAGGCCCCTACCTCGCTGTGTGCCACAAGGGCGTGGCACCTCACTTCCCTATCTGTTGCTACACCTGCAAAATGGACCTGCCCAACCCGAGACGCACCCTGAGGTCCCACTGCGCCATCTGAGAGAAGATGCTGCGAAGGGCGCCGTGGTGCGTGCAGAGCTCCACCTGGCCAGGGCAGTCGAAGAGGAAGTAGTGGCCGCGGAGGGGGTCAAGCTTGGCGCGCAGCCAGTCCAGGTTAGCTTCGAGGTACTCCATGCAGTACAGCAGGCCGCCGTTGGGCCCCAGACTCAAAGCGTCCATCACATCGCCCAGCCCCACCAGCTCGCCCACGTCCACAGCGCACTCGTACGGCAGCCCTTCGTTGGCCGGATCCAGGTTCACCACCGCCACGCGCCGGCCCAGGGCGCGTAGGAACTCACTCATGCCCAGGCAGTACGTGGTCTTTCCGGAGCCCGGCGGGCCGATCACAGCCTGTCCGAAGGCCGTGGCTGGAGCGGCTCCCGCCATGGGCAGAACGTGGCCCGGAACCAAGGCCGCCCCAAAGAGAAAACAGGGCGGGCGCACGGGAGATGAAACCCAAGGCAGCAGACCACCAACGTGCTTTTAGTCGGGGATGACGGCGGCAACGGGGACAACCCGCGCCAGAAAAGGGAGCAAACGCCACGGAACTGAGGGAGCCAGCTCTCAACTTCCGGACGGCGTCGGAAGCAGCGAGCTCTGGAGAGGAAGTCCCGCCCCACGGCGTGACGCGGCCCGGGGCGGGGGCGTGGCCAGCTGCCTTTCTCCGTGGGAGCGTGGTAAGCGTGACTCCAGGAGCTGGGAGAGGCTCGGCCGGGGTTCTCCGGCTGTTCCCCAATCCCAAAGTAGAAAAGAAGGCGAGGTCCGGTCGTAAGCTTCTTTATTCTCCGGTCACGTCGCAGGCCCCGGCCACCTCCCGCGGACTGTCGGTTCCCGAGCCCCAGCCAGCGAGGGCAGAGGCGGCGGAGGCCCCGCCCGCTCTTCAGAGGGCCACATCCTCTTTCTGGCCTCCGGAGCGGCTTCCTTCGTAGCCCGGGGGAAGATCTCAGGCAGTCCTGCTCTAGCTACTGGGCAAGCCCAAGCAGGGACGGGTCTGGCGCCCCACGAGGAAAGGTCATTAAGCCCTAACCGCCAAGGGACGGGGGTTGTAAAAATGCCCTTGAGGTAGAGAACCGGCTGGGGATTGCTGCTCCTGACTCCTTTCTCTTCAGTAGTGGACAAGGCCTCGGCAGAGGGCTGTCATCTTGCAAGGAAGCCTCCAACCCTCACTTCGGCTCTGAGGGGCTGTCCAAGGCACGGCTGGAACCCCTCACAAAGGTCATGTCTGTCCGAAACTTCATGCTGGTAGCCGGCTGACGACGGAGCAGTGACTCCCTCTGGTCCTGAGGTAGAGGCTCATCATAAATGGTGGAGATGAGTCCCAAGCCAGTTCCACGGGGCCTCTTCGGTTGCCCGAAAGGCTGTAGCTTCTCTCCATGGTACCTGAAAAGGGCTCTCAATGAGAGGTCTGCTTTAAAACCCTAGTAAAGGGGTTAGAAAGGGACAGAGAAGTAGCTACTACATATGTGGTTTCCCAAAGACAAAGCCCCCCCCCCCTTTTCCCTTCCCTCTGTCCTGGGGACCCAACCCAGAATCTTCAAGTGCCCTACCACTAAACCACACTTCCAGCCCCAAAGACAGCTTTAAATGTGGATCTTTGCTCTCCAGCCTCCAGATCTATCCACTGGCAGTCAGCGCCAGCAACCAGGGACCACATATACAACTTTCATTCCATCACTACAGACTCCCTAACAGCTCTCAAGTCCAAACTGAGACCAAAAGGAGTAGCTTTTCCAGGGTACAATGACCATTTTAAGTCTTAGGGCTTGTCTTAAAAAAAAAAAAATAGTACCAGACCCACTTTTTCTTTCTAACTCTGGTTTGAAGCTTTGAAGTTCATCCTCTAGGAGTACCCAGCACGCATCCAGAAATGAGTGGGAAGAGGAACCAGGTCATAGCAGAAAGGCTGGGTTGGGTTCCTGGGAAGTCCCTAAGCCACACTTACCCCAATCCACGCTTGCATCTGGGATGCTGGCCATCACCATCTAGGGCCTCAGGCACCCCTGAGCACCTGCTGCCCAGTCCCTGGCCCTCAGCCCACCCCTGCCGTTCCATCACCCTCCGGCCAATGCCCTGCAAAGAGAAAGGACAAGATTCAAGAAATGGGTCTCTTTCCTGGATCAGGGGGACTGGGGATGGGAAAAGGAAAAGAGACAAAGAAGGAAAAGAAAAGTGTAAGTGGGCTGGGCACAGTGCTTACCTTGGTGTGGCGCTCAAAGGTGCCCACCTGGCGTTCAATCACAGAGCCGTGTTCCTGGCCATCGCGGAGTCTCTGTTCTAGACGCATTTGGACAGAGTCTCGGGCATCCTTGTCTCCACCATCTGAGGAACCAGAACCCAGTTTGCAGAAGGGTGGGGGAAGGACCAGGCTTCTGGGATCCCCTCACAAGATTTACTGATAAGTTTTCTTGGTATCCTATTATTTACCTTATCTCTGTCCTTAGAGGGGGAGCTTGCAATGAGTAGCAACCATGGCTCTCCTCATCATACAGATAAAGAAACTGGTGTAGGAAACTCACAGAGCCAACAGATAACAGACCCACATCCAGACCCAGAGGTCCCTGAGGACTGTTCTCACATGTCCTTCCTCTTCACAAACAAAGTCAAAAGACTCTGTCCACAACCAGCACTTATGGACTCAACCAGAGATGGTGAGTACAGTCAACCCTCTGTATCTACAGGTTCTATATCTGTGGATGCAACCATGGATTGAAAATACACTGAAAAAAATAAGTGTATATGTACTGAACACATGTGGACTGTTTCCTTGTCATTATTCTCCAAATAATATGGTATAATTATATAGCATTTGCATTGCATTCAGTACTGTCATCTTGAGATGATTTTTTTAAAGAGATGATTTAAAGTGTACATAAGGATGTGTGTAAGTAGTAAGCAAATACTGTGCCATTTTAGTATATAAAGGACATGTCTGCAGATTTTGGTATCTGGGGGGTCCTGGAACCAATCCACTTGAGGACAGCAAGGGACAGGGAACTGGTCTCCTATCTCAGTCTGCTAAGCATATCTGGCAGGGCCAGAGGAACAGATCCACCTTCTAGCACTGCCACCCCTTGCCCGGTACCTGTGTCATAGTACACACTCATGTCCACATCCCAGTCATCAGCTGTCTGTTCATCAAAGTCTGCAGGGATGAAAAAGCATCCAACAGAGTGGGTTAAGGACTGTCAGATCTGTTGAGAGCTAAATACACAGTGAAATACATGTTCCAGAACCTGTGGCTTTTGTTTGCATTTTCAAGTCTTTCCTCTGGGAGTGTTATTTAGAATTGTAGTGGAGAAGGCATTTTTTTGTCCATTCCACTGATGCCTCGCTCCATAAGGGATGACTAATCTCTCATAAAAGTAAGCCTGTTCCCTAGCTTTTTATCTGGGCTTACTGTCAGGGAATCTACCATGTGGAACAGAGAGCCCTGAAAGAATAGAGCTCACTCTGCCCTTGCTTGGGTGCCAGCTATAATTTGGATCTTAAACATCCCCCTAAAACCCATGTGTTAAAAGCTCAATCCTGGCTCAGTGGTTGGAGCATTTGCCTGGCATGTGCAAGAACCAGGGTTCAAACCCCAGCACCACGTACACAACTAAGTGTCAGAGAAATGAATAAATAAATAAGGTTGATTCTTTCACTCTCTCTCCCTTTAAAAAAAAAAAAAAAAAGCTCAGTCCCCAGCTTGGTCTTACAGGGAGGCGGTGAAAACTGATAAGTGGGGAGGGCCTACGGGCATGATGATATGTGCCTGTAGTCTCAGCTACACAGGAGGCTGAGGCAGGAAGATCACTTGAGCCCAGGAGATTGAGAAAAGCCTGGCAACACAGTAAAATCCTGACTCAAAAAAAAAAAAAAAAGAGGTGGGGCTTAGTGAGAAGTTTTTAGGTTATCTGGGGTATGCCCTCCTCAAAGGAGACTGTGACATCCTGGTCTCTCTCTTCTCTGCATCCCAGCCATGAGGTGAATGGGCTTGCTGCACCGTGTGCTTCCCCCTCAGTGTGCTGCCTTAGCACAGGCCCAAAACAAACAGGATCAACTAACTTTGGAATGAAATCTCTGTGAGCCAAAATAAACCTTTTCCCTTTAGAAGCTGCTATTTCAGGAACTTGTTACAGTGGCCAAAAGCTGGCTAATACAGCCTTACCTCCTTCTTCCTCCTGCCAGAACTGGGCATCAGTGTAGAATACCAGGCCAGAGCCGCCCTTCTCCCATTTAAGCTCGATCTCCTCCTCAAAGAGCCGTTCAGTGGTCCGCTCCTGCCTGGTCACATCTTCATGCAGGGCTTCATGCCGCTCCCACTCCTCACCCTGGTCATCATCCTGGGAGAAAGGTGGGGAGAGGTAACTTGCCTGTCCAGCTTCCTGACCTCCTGACTAGAAGGAGGGAACTTTAGGACACAGAAGCATGTGAGGCTGGGCTCTTGGCTCCGTTGCTTCTGGTATCTCCAGAAGCAGCACACATTTGGCCCTTGAAGTCTTGACCAGGGCCTCTCACCATCCTGTGACATTGCTCAAGCTAGTTTGTTCCTTCTCCCACAAGCCCAGCTCACTCTCAGCTCTGTGCTTTTTGGTCATGAAGAGCCTCCTGTCTGAAATATATGCCCTCCCCTCCCACACCACTTCTCCGCTTGGTGATTCATCCCTCAAGTCCTACAGCCTACGTGAAGGCCTACAGTTCTCTTCCCAGTCTCTGAACTCTCAGTGCTAATCAGAACACTGTTTAGGCCTTTATGCTTTATGTTACAAAGAAAAGAGGACAACTAACAGGTTGTCCTAACAAAACCGACCTCACTTAATTTTTTGATGAACCAAGTCTGGACAAAGGAGTTGAAGAATTATCTATTTTGCTGACAAAAACAGAGTGGAAGCTGGTGTTTAATCCACTGACTCAAGGTCAGAAGACAGTGGTGACTGCTCAGCCAGATAGCGAAGGCACATGGAGGTTAGAGAAAAAGCAGGGAGGACTGGGCCCCCATCCCATCTCTGCCTCTGCTTCCTTAGTTGATCATAAGCAAACTGCACATCTATTCATCAGTATGTTTTCATCTACGAAAAGGAACCTTCCTAAGGTTAAAAAAGACCACTTTGAAATTAAGTGATCCATTTTAAAATTTGTAACTCAATATTAATTTTTTTGTTGTTGTTAAAAAGGAGAAAAGGGGGATTTGAGCAGTGGCTCAGAGGTTGCAGTGTTTGTCTGGCATGCCCAAGAATGCAGGTGTGAACCCCAGCACCACATACACAACTAAGTGTGGAAGAAACAAAAATCAGATGAAAAAATAAATAAAACTGATTCTCTCTTAAAATAAAAAAGGAAAAATGGGGATGGAGTGGTGGTTCAGCAGTTAAAGCACTTGCCTGGCATGCTCAAGGATGTGGGTTTGAACCCCAGCACCGCATACACAATGAAGTGTTGGAGCAACGAAAGCCACGTGAAAAAATAAATGAAACTGATTCTCCCTTTCTCTTTCTCCCACTTTCCCTCTCTGTTTAAAAAAAAAAAAAGAAAACAAAAACAAGAGAATAAATATATAAAATTGACTCTCTCCAAAAAAAAAAAAAAAAGAAAAAGAAAAAGAAAAAAAGAAAGGGGCTGGTGGAACAGTGGCTCAGTGATAAAGCATTTGTCTGGCATGCATGAGAGGACCCAGGTTCAATCCCCAGCACCACATACACAACTAAGTGGAAGAAAAACAAAAACCAGATGAGAAAATAAAATTAATTCTCTCTCTCTCTCTTTTTTATTTAAAGAAAAAGGGTCAGTGAGAGAGAGAGAGAGAAGCAATTTTTATTTAGTTTTTCATGTGACTTTTGTTCCGATGACACTTCTGACACTTTGTTGTGTACGTGGTGCTGGAGCCCAAACTCGCACACTTGCACATGCCAGGCAGGTGCTGTAACCACTAACCCACTACTCCAGCCCCCCACCCCCTTAAAACAAAAAAGAAAAAAAAAAAAGGAGCGGGGCATGTGGCACATGCCTGTAATCTGAGCAGCTTGGGAGGCTGAAGCAGGAGGTTTGCAAATTTAAAGCCACCCTCAGCTACTTAGTGAGACCCTGTCCCAAAAAACTAAAAAGAACTACGGATATGACTCAGTGGTTAAGTGCCCCTGGGTTCAATCCTGGGTACCAGAAAAAAAGAAAAAAAAAAAAAAAAAAAAAAAAGAACCAACCTTCCTTCTGAAGGAATGTAGAGAAATCTTCTCATATGAACCACTGAATCCTCCTCTCCCTCAAAAAAAAAAAAAAAAAGCAAACCAGTTTTACATTCAATGTCAGGGAGTTCTTATACTCCTTGGAAGCCTTCTGAGAACCAGGTTAAGAACCCCTTTTAATATACAATTGAGGGGCTGGAGCAGGGGCTCAGAGGTTGGAATGCTTGCCTGGCATGTGCAGGGACCTGGGTTTGAACCCCAGTGCCACATACACAATTGTCAGAGAAGCAAATGCCAGATGAGAAGATGAAGATAAATAGAGGTACTCTTTCTCTCTTAAAAAAAAAAAAACATATATATATACACACACACACACATACATACGCATATATATGCACACAGTTAGAACATGCTATTATTGCTCTGGCCTCCTTAAGCTGTGAACAGGACAGGGTGGCATACTGTACTCACATCATCTGAGTGAGACGACTCTTCCTCCTCTTTTTCCCCTTCATCCTCTGGCTCTTCACAGGGACTGGCTGTCATATCTGCCAGGCAGGTTCCCTGTGGTATTTCCTCACCCTCGGCTGTGTACACGTGCTCTTCCTGCTCCACAGTCTCTGAGTTCTCATACTCAAAGGGCACATTGCCATAGCGCCGGGAGGAACCTGTCTTGGGGAACTGGAGCTGCAGCTGGGTGATGATTCGAGGTGGTAGGCGGCAGGCCCGGATCAACTCCAGGAAGACCCGCAGGGGAGTCCCCACGTTCCCATTAGGCATCAGCACTGGCGGGTTCAGTTCTGGCAGCTGCCTCAGGTCAGCCAGGGTGAAGACTTCATTTTTGGCCTTCCTATTCTGTAGTTCCTTCCGGGTTTTAAAAGGAAAAGAGCCTAAATCTTGGGAAGAAGGAAGAAGAGTGGATTTTGAAAACCCAGAAGCCCCCATTAATACCTGAACCAGAAAACAATCAAGGTTTAAATCCCAAACCTTAATGCTATTCCCTTTCAAACTTCTCTGGAGTCCCTACCTTCCTGACAGAACCACCTAGCACTTTCATGCCACTTCTCAGCACCTTGGCCAAGCACATATGCACATATGTTTCTTTCATATTTGATGCCTGCTGACCTTTTTTTTTCCCCCCTCCTTCTTGGTACTGGGGATTGAGCCCAGGAGCACTTTATCATTGAGTTACTTCTCCAGTCCTTTTTATCTTAAGACAGGGGGGCTGGAGCGGTGGCTCGGTGGTTATGGCGCTTGCCCGGCATGCGCAAGTACACGGGTTCAAACCCCAGCAACCCATGTACACAACTAAGTGTCAGAACAACGAAAGCCATGTAAAAAACTTAATAAAAATTGATTCTCTTTGTCTCTCTCTCTCACTGTCCTTCTCTCTTTAAAAAAAAAAATCTTAAGACAGGATGTCACTAAGTTGCTTAGGGTCTTGCTAAATCACTAAGGCTACCCTTGAATCTATAATCCTCCTACTCCCAAATCACTGGGATTATAGGCATGCATCACTATACCCAGCTTCCTTCCTTCCTTCTTTCTTCTTTTTTAAAATTCTGTGCTAGGGTTTGTAGGCCGTGTACATTCTAAGCCTGTGTTCTGCTACAGAGCCACACTCCCAGCCTCATGCTGACCTTTAGAGTCTTAACTGTCAACAACCCTCATCCCCTGCATTCTCTCATACTGAGTTCCAGCCACACCAATTTAACATAACCTGAACGTTGCACAGAATTTCTCATGTGTGTCTGCAAATGCCCTTTATTATGAACACCACATTCTTTCTTATAACTCCTACTAATCTTTCAATATCCAGATCAAAAGCCACATTTCCTGAGCTCTCCAGGAATTAGCTACTCTCTCCTCTGACATCTCACAACACTTGATAAGAAGCATTGATTCAGGGCTGGAGTGGTGGCTCTGCGGTTACAGCGCTTGCCTGGCATGCGTGAGTACACGGGTTCGAACCCCAGCACCCACGTACACAACTAAGAGAACAATTAAAGCCTTGTGAAAAAACTCAATAAAAATTGATTCTCTCTGTCTCTCTCTCTCACTGTCCTCCTCTCTATTTAAAAAAAAAAAAGAAGAAGAAGAAGAAACATGGGCTCTAGTGGGGTATGGTGGTGATGTGCATCTATATATAACCCCAGCTCTCAGGAGGCTAAGGCAGGAGGATCACCTAGCCCAGGAGTTCCAGGGCAGCTGGGGATAGTGAGCCCTTGTTTAAAACAAAACAAAACAAAATAAAACAGACTCTGCAGCAGAACGCCCAGGTTTGTATTACAGCTCCAATGCTTACTAGATTTTTAACTTTGGGCAAGTCACATAACCTCTGCACCCCTCAGTCTGCTCACCTACAAAATGTGACTAACAGTAGCTTCTATC